>JACEFZ010012838.1:0-102500 GCA_014155875.1 Cepaea nemoralis
AAAGAGCTAAACCAAGAGCCTAGTATAGTTGGAGAGATGGTGATTATGAGAAGACCATGCCATCATCTCGAGAAATCACTGAAATGGCACGAAAGTACACCCGCACAGAGGAGATGTGTACATAACGGAAAGGACGAGCTGTCCGCACATTAGTTGCCACGAACGCAGGGGCATCAAGATTTTAATCTCGTCCATGAGGTATAAGACCAGGGGTATCAACCCAACTATTGTTGATGCCAATATATCACCAAGTAGCCAATTAAACAAGGTACAAGCCCTGGGCGTAACAATGAACATTATTCGCCTATGGTACTAGGCACATGGATAACATCAGATGGAAGATGTATCACTGAGATAAAGAGCAGAATAGGACAAGCAAAAATTGTATTCTATGAAATGAAGAACGTTTTTAGCAATAAGTCATTGTCCTTGAAAGTTAGAAAAAGAATTCTTGCATGTTACATAGAACCAGTTTTAACATACGGCTTGGAATACCAGACAATTAGTAAACACAAGAAAACATATGTGGAAGTCTTGGAGATGTGGTTTTATAGAAAAATGCAGAAAATTAATTGGACAGCCAAAAAGATCAATCAGGACTTTTTAAGGGAAGCTGAGTCGCAAAGACAACTTATCACAAACATCAGAAAGAGGCAGTCCTCGTTTTTTTTTTTTTTGTTTTTTTTTTTGTTTTTTTTTTTGCCATGTTTTGAGAAGAAAAAAACTGGAAAATGTTGTGATATAGGACACATTTGCGGAAAGAGGGATAGTGGAAGGCAGCGTAAGAAGATTTTTGACAGTCTTGTGTCATGACACAGAAAGGGGTCAACACACCAACTGATTCATGACGTAAGAGATCTTAATTTGTGAAGAGGCATGATTGCTCATGGCAGTAGGCAATGCACGGGAGGAGGAGGAGGAGGAGGAGGAGGAGGATGATGATGATGATGATGATGATGATGATGATGATGATGATGATGATGATGATGATGATGATGATGATGATGATGATGATGATGATGATGATGATGATGATGATGATGATGATGATGATGATGATGATGTTGATGTTGATGATGATGATGATGATGATGATGATGATGATGATGATGATGATGATGATGATGATGATGATGATGATGATGATGATGATGATGATGATGATGATGATGATGATGATGATGATGATGATGATGATGATGATGATGATGATGATGATGATAGATGATGGAAGCTGCATGTGGTAGCTAAGGATAGGACGGCTTGAGGTGAGTTGGTTAAGAGCCAGTGTACCAGTGGGAAATAAAGGGCGAAAGAAGAGGAAGCAAGGCGTCCGTCTTACAGAAGCAAATGTTGCAAGCACAGTTATAAATGTAACAGCGTAGCGCACATTTGTATTTCTATTACGTAGGTACATTTGTGGTATAATTGTTAATGAAAACCCCACTAACATTCAACTTGTGAATACTTTCATGAAGGATTCGCACAGACTGAAGACAGCAGTTGGAACGCTCCCGAAGCATTGCTTAGTTAAATTGCTCTATTGTACTAAAACTGTATCACTTTTCATGTCGGATTCTTAGAGCCTAAAAGCGGCAGTAGAAATCCTCCCGAAACGTCAATTATTTCAACTGTTGTATGGTTAAAGTTAGTTGCATATACTTTATGGGTTGCAGCAGCGGACGCCAGCATGTTTGGGCTGTTTGTGATTCATAGGAAAGTTTACGTTCAATAGTTTACAATCGCTTTCTGAACGGCCGGCCTCATGTCAGGGTCTTACTTTTTACTGACAATGGGTTGTGTTTTCTGACAGGGAGTGAAACAATCATACACTACGAATGATTGTACGAAACACATGGTAACATAACTGAAACATTTTAATCACACTCTTCAGATCATGATGCGCTCACAATGTCATTTGCAGATGCATATCTACAACATACAAGTTCATCAATGCATAGAATAGTACACTCACTCAAACTCTACAGAGCATACAAGCTTTCGTACATCAAGCATTGAATAATACATCAAATACATGCACCACTTTCTTCCATGTCCATCCAGTCTCGAAGTCGTCGGCAGACTGAGCTACCAGCGATAGTTTCTTCTTGGCCCTGCTTTTAGTTCTCGTGCGCTTCATGCAGCACGCTGACCACTTGCCATACACTGCGTAGTAGCTGCTAGTTGAGTTCACGATCGTACTAGTTCGTCGCCGCCAGCCGATGGCGAGGGGGATTCTGACATTCTCCACCGATCCCTCTTATGAAAGGAGTATCCTTTCATTCTGGGTGTTTATACTTGGTACAAGTTAAAATATCTTTCTAAGTCAGAATCGACTAACTCTTTATATTGTTAGGTGAATCTCTGATATATTTCTGGATTGACATTGACTTGGTAATAATGCATGATATATATTTCCCGCAGTGTTGCCCTGAGGCTACTTTCATCAGTATTGTCCCCTAGTTGGATCAGTACCTTGGTTGCTAATGGACTTAAGCCAGTCCGGTAGTTATCAGCGACTGACGCTATCTTTCAAGCAACGCACTACCTCACGATAAAAAAGAAAAAAATAACAAAAATAACATGTCAGGCCCTAAATCATCTTCCTTATAAGATGACTTCAGAATTAGAACCCCACCGATATGGTAGGATAATCCAATCCTGATCCCCCAACCTTAGTAACTATACTCCACGCATAGTTGACGTCACCTGGTGATCTGTAGTCATTTTGGTAACATGACAAAGATAATATATGCTTACATTTTCCATCTGTCAAATTGTTTCCCCTTAGGTGTAATGGTGAAACGTTATGGGAGGTAAATTTGAAATACTTTCAAAAAAAATAAAGTACATTTGTTATTTCTTTTCTAAGCGTCAAAGTTTGATATTTCTTTTCAATTGTGGCATACTTGGCACCATTGAGAAAAATTTAATCAATCAATGATTCTTAGATCACAAATATATAAATCCTTTCATACTATTTATTATATGCAAATATTAGTGTCACAAAATCATTCACTCTGTCTTTCATTCATGACTATTTGTGATATAGTCTGCTATTTTTGATAAATTTAGAAAATATTTAGAAAAGGACGCGGAAGTACACACTAATGTGTTCACACGTTGGAATAATAAACACTGTTTTTTTACACGTTTGGATTAAACTGTTCTGGATGAGTTGACTTCCTCTATTGCCGTCTATTTAACACAGTTACATAGTTAGCATATTCGAACAGTTTCCTGTGCTTATATCACTGTTATACATAAGCTTTGGTACTACTGGATGTTACCGAGAGCTGGAATACGGTAAGTCTATGCAGCTGTATAGTACTGTTTTTGTAACACTGTTCGTAGGAATGCTACTAAAGGTTTAAAAGTAGTTTCCTTACACAAGTCGCTTAAAAGTCGATTAAAAGTCGCTTAAAAGTCGACAGGGTCGACTTCATTGCACCGGGTTTTTATCCCATATGGCTCGGTATCTTTCCGCAGTACGGAAAGCGTCGCACAAAGCACGAACTCCGTAGCTTTTAGCGACGACCCATGGGAGTCTCCGAAACATTTAACTCGTAAACCGAAGGACGCGGCCCGGAATCCAACCTACAACCTTCGGCTCACGAGTCAAACGTCAAACGGCTTGACCACTTCGCCGCACATTTCGATCGTTCATTTGTTCATCGCATTCAATAGTTAAAAATGTATTTCTAATAAATTGCAGGACTCAGTCCTTATCACTGAAGTAACTATTCACAGCGTTCTTTGTTTAAATAGATAGTTTCGCTGGACTGCGATAGTTGTCTGAGCGCCATAGGTCACCACCTCAGTCTTTGCGCTCAGGCGTAGTTAAACTCGACGTCTCGAGAGGACATCTGGAGAGCAGGTCGGCAATTGTGTTTTCTGTTCCGTTAATGTGTCTTATGTCGAAGCTGTAGCTCTGAAGTAACAAAGCCCATCTAGCTATCCTGTGGTTCGTAGGTGTCCCTCTAGTAATGACAGTTAATGGATTGTTATCTGTCTCCACAATGAAATGTTTACCTAGCAAATATTTAGATAACTTAGAAATCGCATAAATTAACGCAAGACCTTCCAACTCTGGTGTAGACCATCTGCGTTCTCTTGGTGATAACTTTCGACTTACATAACAGACTGGATGTAAGATGTCATCATAGGATTACAACAAAACGCCCGCGATACCTATGGTGTTCGCGTCAGTTCTCAATCTGAAAGGAATGGTTAGATTTGGCAATTTTAGTATAGGATTGGAAGACAAATATGACAATACTTTTGTAAAGGCAGGTCTCAGGCCTTCTCTGTTTACAATTTTATTAGGTTGGTTTTTTGTTAACAGATTTGTAAAACTTTCTGTCAAACTTGAGAAGTTCGGTATGAATCTTCTGTAATAATTTAACAATCCTAACATGCTTCTTACTTCCATTTTGGTTGTAGGAAGTGACAGTTTTAGAATTCGAGAAACAATATTGTCATCAGTGGTAATATATCCGGTACAAATTTTGTAGCCTAAAAAGAGTAATTTCATGGTAGGCAATTTCTATTTTTGCTGAATTTACTGTCAGGCCATGTTGCCTGATGCGTTCAAAAGTTTGTCGTAGCGTCACTAGGTGTTCTGTCATTGTCTTGGTGTGTACACAGATGTCGTCCATGTATGAGAGAATATTGGGTATGTCTGCCAGTAACAGTCTTGTCATTCTTGCAAATGTCGCTGTGGCATTGACTATCCCAAATGGGAGTTTACACCATTCGTATAGTCCCCAAGGTGTTGCAAATGCTATCAAGTGTATAGCGTCTTCGGTCATGGGTATTTGCCAGTACCCTTTTGTCATGTCGATTTTTGTAAAGTATTTGGCATCTGTCATCTCTGTCAGTATGCCCTCGCAGTTTGCCATGGGTTCTGAATCTAATTGCATTATTGCGTTGAGTTTTCGATAATCAATGCATAGACGTATTGAATTGTCCTTTTTCTTTACAATAATGATAGGAGAACAATATTGTGATTGTGATCTTTTAATGATATTGTTCTTCTCCAGGTCTAAGATGTCTTGGTGTAATTTGTCGTTGTAATGTATAGGTATCGAATAAGGTCTGCACTTGATTGGTATATGAGTCGTCAGTATGATTTGGTGTTCTACTAGATCTGTCTGTCCTGGATGGTTGGAGAAAATTGTTCTATATTCCTGTAACTGTTGTATGTCTCACTCTGAGAGAGATTAGGAGATAGTTTAATGTCTTGCAGTGTGTCTGTCGTGTTAAGTTATGGGACTGGTATTTCGTCTGTATCTTCAAAGTCTGTGTGGTCCACTACGGTTGTGTTTGCTGCTGTCTCGTCTTGGTCTTCGTCTCTGTTGTAGTAGGGTTTCAACATGTTAATGTGGAATATTTCGATTTTGTTCTTTATAGCCACTTCGTAGTCTACTGTTGAAACCTGTCTCAGAATTTTAAAAGGTCCTTGCCAAGAGTCTGCTAGGAGATTTCTGTCGCTGGGTAAGAGAAGTAGTACGTCCTGTCCTGGTGATAATGTTGTTGTTCTATTTTTCCTGGCGGCATACTCCCTGTAGATGACACCAGATTATCTTAGTGATTCTTTGGCTAATATGCATGATTTCATGATTCTGTCACGCAATGTTGTAACAAACTGGTATGGTGACAATGGTTTTTGTTCATCATTCAATTAAGTTAACAAACTCTTATAAATTGCTAATGGGCCCCGTGGTCTGGCTCCATATACTAACTATACTAACTGGAAAGGTGAAAACCCAGTGCTAGAGTGAGGTACTTCTCGATAGGCGAAAAGTGTAGCAGGTAAAAAGGTGTCCCAGTCATTTGGACATTCTTGGGTGACTTTCGCTAACATGTACTCTAGGTCACCATTAATTTTCTCTATAATACCCGTTGAATGAGGGTGATAGGGGCTGTTGAAACATTATTTAATGCCTAGCATCTTATTAAAGGCTTGAGTTGCAGCGGAAATGAACTGTTTTCCCCTAGATGGTATCAGTAATAGAATTCTTCGTTGTGCTGCACCAGTCATTAGCGAGTCCTTAACGTTCATATATAACCAGTGCCTGGCCAAAAACTACTTTCCATCTGCATTTAAAATTGCTAAAGTGTTTCCGCTAATTAAAAATGGCTCAAACGATAATAGCGTTTTGGGTAATTATAGACCTATTTCCTTACTATCGTCGCTATCAAAACCACTAGAAAAACACATTCATAAAATACACCATTTCACCATTTAATTAACAATGATCTAATAATTAACAGTCAATCTGGGTTTCGACCTAAATATTCTTGCCACAGTGCTCTAACAAAAATGACCGATAACTGGCACTTAAACATCAACAACGGTAGAATTTGTGGAGCGGTGTTTGTAGACTTCAAAAAAGCTTTTGATATGGTAGATCACGATATTTTAATTAGAAAACTAAAGCAAATGAAGACAAGCACCAACATGGTGAACATAATTACGTCATTTCTATCCGACAGGCAACAAGTCGTGTCCTTCAACAACTGTCTATCAAGACCCACACAGCTTAATATTGGTGTGCCTCAGGGCTCAATACTAGGTCCGCTGCTTTTTGCAGTTTATATTAATGATCTTCCTTTATATATCAATACAACTTGTGATCTATTTGCAGACGACTGTATTATATATACTAGTCAAGAAAACCGTAGTGAATTAGAAAATTCTTTACAAAAGGAACTTGATAATCTTACTAGATGGAGCAATGAAAACCGCATGCAAATTAACATCGACAAAACCAAATCCATGCTAATAACGACCAGACAAAACTACAGACACTAGCCATAACTGGATCACCGCTCGAACTCCGCATGGGCACGTTACCTATAGTTAATGTGACTGAACATAAAACACTAGGGCTTTTAATAGACAGCCATTTGAACTGGAGCTCTCATGTTCACGCTCTTACCAAGAAAATAGCACAAAAAGTTTACCAACTTGCTAAAATTCAGCACTTCCTGGACGAAAGCACACGAAAAATATTCTATACATGCTATATCCAATCACATCTCGATTACTGTTCCACAGTTTGGGATGGTTGCCCTAAATCTAATTTAAAACGACTATGTTCTCTACAAAACCGCGCTATTCGTCTGGTTTCTGGCATAAAGCACGTTGAAAGTAATAATTTGTATAGTCATCTAAGACTTCTACCACTACAAAAGCGCTTCCTTTTCAACAAAGCCAAATTAGTGAATAAAATTATATCTCAAAATACCCCAGAGTATCTTCTGCCGCTGATTCAATCTAATGCAATGAGCAGCAAGCGCCTAAATTTGTTACATGTCTCAAAGCCTAGATTGGACCTATACAAAACATGTTTCGCCTATTCTGGTGCTCACTTATGGAATGATCTGCCTCCAGATCTGAAAACTCCAATGAGTCCCTACACATTTAACCGAAAACTCTTTCACTACTTAATCTATACCGACTATATGCCACCATAATTCATTTACTGGTATAATTGTTCAGTATAATTGTTCATTATAATTGTTTAACTATAATTGTTCACTATACATGTGGGTGCGTGTGGGAGAGAGAGAAAGAGAGAGAGAGAGAGAGAGAGAGAGGGGGCGGGAGAGAGTGAATGCGTGTGTGCGCACGTGCATGCGTGTGTGTGGAGAGAGTGATTAAGCGAGAAATGGTGGGGGATTGTGTCAGTGCATGCATTCGTACGTGTATGTGTGAGAGTGAGTGAGGGAGTGTGTTCGTGCGTGCATGCGTTCATGTGTATGTGTATGTGTGATTGAGAGAGTGAGTGTGTGTGTGTGTGTGTGTGTGTGTGTGTGTGTGTGTGAAGGATTGCGTGTTAGAGAGTGAGACAGTGGGAGAGTTGATGTGTTAGTGTGTGTGTGTGTGAGAGCGGGAGCATGCGTGTGAGTGTGTGTATATGAAAGAATACAGAGAGAGAGAGAGAGAGAGAGAGAGAGAGAGAGAGAGAGAGAGAGAGAGAGAGAGAGAGAGATGAGCAGATGCATGTCATGTAACACGCATGTTATGTAACACGCGAATCCATATGTTTGTGTATTCTCATCTGTCATATTATCAGTTAAATACCATTTGATTTTATCATGCATAATATAAACTCATGTTCATTACTGTAGTTTGAGTGAGAGAGTCAGTGAGTGTGAATGAGAGACAGAACGAGTGAGCGTGAGAGTGAATGAGTGAGCGGGAGAGTGAATGAGTGAGCGGGAGAGTGAATGAGTGAGCGGGAGAGTGAATGAGTGAGCGGGAGAGTGAATGAGTGAGCGTGAGAGTGAATGAGCGGGAGAGTGAATGCGTGAGAGTGAATGAATGAGCGGAAGAGTGAATGTGTGAGCGTGAGAGTGAATGTGTGTGTGTGAGAGAGAGAGAGAGAGAGAGAGAGAGAGAGAGAGAGAGAGAGAGAGAGAGAGAGAGAGAGAGAGAGAGAGAGAGAGAGAGAGAGAGAGCATCACTATTTTTACGTCGCATACATTTTATGTACACATTTTTCTCCATGTTTAACATTTTTATGAGACTGCTCATGACAAGTGTCAGTGTATGTGTGTGAGTAAAGTGTGGGAGTTTGTTCATACTAGTTTCAATACTAACGTGAGACATTTTGTATGTGTCTAGATGTGAGGAAGTGTGAGTGTATGTGGAGGATGTGTGTGAGTGTGGGGATATGTGTGGGTGGGGGTGTGTGGGTGGGGGTATGCGTTTGGATGGGTTGGGGTGTGTGGGTTTTGGTGAGTAGTGGTATTTGTGGGTGTTGGTGGGATGTGTGGATGGATGTCTGGGGGTGAAAGTAGGGGTGTTGGAATGGGTGTGGGGGATGTGTGTATGGGTGGAGGATATGTGTATGGGACGGATGCGGGGGATGTGTGTTTATGTGGGTGGAGATGTGTGTATGGTTTGAGGAAGTATGTGTGGGAGGCGGGGTTGTGTGGGTAGGGGATTGTGATGGGTGGATTGGGGATGCAAGGGCGGGTGGGGAGAAGTGTATGGTGTGTGGGTTTGAGATATGTGTGTGGTGTGTTGGTGGGGGATGTGTGAATGATGTGTGGGTGGAGGGTATGTTTGTGGTGGTATGGGTGGAGGATAGTGTGTGGTGTGGGGGATGTGTGTGATGGGTGAGTGGGAACGTGCGTATGGGTGGGGTATATGTGTGGGTGAGTAGGGGATTGTGGTGGTTGGGGGAAGTATGTGGGGGTGTGTGGGTGGGAGATGTGTGTGTGTATCGATGGGGAATGTGTGGGTGGGGGTGTGTGAGTGGCTTATTGATGTGTAGGTGGGCGAGGGAGTTGTATGTGTCGGGGTGGGATGTGTGAGTGGGTGTAGGATGTGTGTGGGTAGGGGTATTGTGATCGAGAGATGTTTGGTTGGGGGTGGGTGGATGGGGGTGTGTGGGTGCGTAGTGGAGGATGTATGCGTGAGTGAGTGTGTGTTGGTGGATGGGTAGGGAATGCGTGTGTGGGTGGGGAGAGGTGTGTGGTGTGTTGGTTGGGGATATTGTGTGGGTGAGGTATGTGTGTGTGGGTGGGAGATTTTTGTGGTGTGTGAGTGGGGGTATGTGGGGTGGATGGGTAAGGGTATCTGTGTGGGTGTGGGTGGGAATATTGTGTGGTATCTGGGTGGGGGATATGTGTGTGGTGTGTAAGTGGGGATGTGTTGGTGAGGGATATGTGTGTGTGTGTGGTGCGTGGGTTGGGAATAGTGCGTGGTAGGGGGTGTATGTGATGTGCGGGTGGGGGATTGTGTGGTGGGGGATTAGGTTAAGGCATGTGTGGGTGGGTGGATGGAAGTTGTATGTGTGCTTGGTGGGGTGTGTGTGAGTGGATTGGGGATGTATGGGTGGTTAGGGAGATGTGTGCGTGTGTTGGGGGGGGGGGGGGGGGTAGGGACATGTCAGTTGGTGGGGATGTGTGTGTGGTTTGGGGATGTGTGAGTGGATGTGTGGGTTGGTGGGGGATTGTGTGCATGGGTGGGGAATATGTTGTCGATGTAGATGTAGCTGTGGGATGGGTGGTTTGAAGTGTGGGTGGGGAGAGGATGTGTGGGTTAGGATGTGTATGTGGATGGGCGTGGGATGTGTGGGTTGGTGGGGGAATGTTTGTGGGTGGCGAGTGTGGTTTGGTTGGGGGATCAGGTGAGGGCAGTGTGTGTGGGTGGGGATGTGCGGGAGGGGGATGGGTCGGTTGGTGGGGTATGTATGTGTCCCTTGGTGTGCGTGTGTGTGTAGGTGGGGGTGTGTATGTGTCCCTTGGTGCGCGTGTGTGTAGGTAGGAGGGTGTGTGTGTGGGTGTGTGGGTGGGGCGATGTATGGATAGGTGGGAGATGGGCCTCATAACATGGTAATTAGCCTTGTTTATGTTTACAACATTCATTTCACAATGTTTATTTTTCTTCCTATGTAAATGTATAATGCTCTTGATGAACGAAAGACGAGTGATTGGAAGGGCCGAATGTAAGACGGGCCTGCGCGTCCAATTTGTGACCCTAATAAAGTTGATTTGATTTGATTTGATTTGTCTGATAGAATAGTGTCTGGAAAGCCTATCCTAGCAAAGATATGGAAGAACACTTCTATGATGTCGTTAGAAGTAATGTTCTTGAGGGCGATCGATTCAGGCCAACGTGTACATAGATCAATCATTGTTAGAATATATTTATTTCCTTTTGATGTTACATGGTTCAGTGGTCCCACGATATCTACACAAATTTTCTCAAAAGGTCTACTTGCAAGATCTGTTGTTTGTAATTTTGCTTGAGGGTGTTTCCCTTTTTTACAAGCTTCTGGCAGATCTCACACGATCTACAGTACTGATGTATCACTGCAGAATTTGGGCCAGTAGAACTGTGTTAATATCCTTGATCTTGTTTTGGCATAGGCCATATGCCCTGCAAAGGGTACGTCGTGTGCAAGTTGCAGTACTTTCTTCCGGTGTTCAGTTGGTAGCACCGTTTGTGCTATGGTATTGGCATCTTTGTCAGAATCAGAATGTCAGAATCTCCCTTGCCATCGCCTGGCGGCGGCGAACTAGTACGACCGTGAACTCAACTAGCAGCTACTACGCAGTGTATGGCAAGTGGTCAGCGTGCTGCACGAAGCGGACGAGAACTAAAAGCAGGGCTAACAAGAAACCATCGCTGGTAGCTCAGACTGCCGACGACTTCGAGACTGGACGGACATGGAAGAAAGTGGTGCATGTATTTGATGTATTATTCAATGCTTGATGTACGAAAGCTTGTATGCTCTGTAGAGTTTGAGTGAGTGTATTATTCTATGCATTGATGAACTTGTGTGTTGTAGATATGCATCTGCAAATGACATTGTGAGCGCAGCATGATCTGAAGAGTGTGATTTTGTAAATAAGTAACGTAACCTGGATGTTTATCACACATTTTACTTTCACCATGATTGTAGCTACAATATTTACAACGGTAGGTTTTAGATGGTCTAAATGGTTTCTGTCTGTTGTAACCTGTTGGTTTGAATTTGTCACATGTAGCGGCTGCTACAAACTCTGTGTCTTTGAAAACATTTACAAAACAATCTTTATAGGCTGTAAAATAAGCCGATCCACGTTTCTCTATCTGTTGACACTCTCACATTCACATTCGTGCAAAAATTTTGAAAAAGGTGGTGTTAGAGACGATATGATTTTATCTCTTAATATCAGATCTTTCAACCTATCAAAATTGTTATCAATCTTTGCTGACGATAACCATTTACTGAAAACGTCCTGTAATAGTGAAGTATAATCAGAGAAAGTTTGAGTTGCTTTTGGAGATAATTTAGCAAACTGTTCCGTATACCCTGCTTCAACTAATAGAAAATGTGCCATGATTTTGGCTTTCATGTAGTGATAGTCTTTTCTTATTTCTTTAGGGATGGTTTCTATAACTTTTAATGGTTCCCCAGACTTCTCATATAGATTATGTTCCAATCTGTCACTGGTACCTGGTAGTTTTCCATTATCGTTTCAAAATTCTGAGTAAATGCTGAGATACAGTCCCCAGTAGCGAAATTTTTCACGATTCCTTGATACTTCTTATATCGATTTTCTTTCTCTTTCATTTCTAGTTTTCTAGATTCTCTATCAGTAGAAGTTTCTATTTCTAGTTGTTTAAGTTTCAAACTGTAATTCCTAGTTCTTCCCTTTTACTTTGTGCGCTGATTTCAGCTTTTCTTATTTCAGCGTCTGTTTCTGCTTGTTTATTTTAGCCTCTAACTTCTGCCTGTTTGCTTTCAATCTAACTCTGCCTGTTTGCTTTTTAGCATCTAACTCTGCCTGTTTGTTTTTAGCATCTAACTCTGCCTTTCTCATTTCAGCCTCAAACTCAGTCTTTTTAAGTTCCCTTTCAGCAGCTCTGTCCTCTCTTTGGACATGTTCTGCATATTTTGCCTCACTCCACTTTGTTAACTCGTCTCCGGTTAGATTTAATTTTAGTCCCAATTCAACAAATTCGAGTAACGTTGACATGGTAATTTTACAGTTTTGTTACACTGGTTTTATACAAAAAATATTATAATATGTGATGAAATATAGTACATGCACAATATACAATAATCAAGAAAAAAGTTATCAGATAAGGCCTGATCCCCTACAAAAGTATATAAGGAAAAAAAATACTCAAGTGTCGATGGGGTTTTGAACTCTGGAGGTCTGTTGGTAACTGCTCCAGAGAAGGTCTGCTTGGTCTTCTACAGCCAGGAAGATGTCTTTAGTACTTTACAATTACAGATGAAATACCTGTTTACTTGGGAGAGAGAAAATATTAGTATGTGTATGCTTATGTGGTCTATGCGTTGTGAACTAAGTGTTTATAGGTTTGTATGCAGTCAAGTATGGATGTATTGTCGACTCGTCGTCAGTTCAGATTTATGGAAATTTAGTATAGCTTGCTCGCTGCTGCTTTCATTCGTATCTTAGAACATTTTATAAGCCATTACATCTCATATCATCAAATAATGTATATATCTATAGTCTTTTTCACGTTCAACTGCTTAACACACACCTATTTCTCAACTGTTCAAAGTCGGACAAGATTTCCCACATTCAATCTCTGGCTTACAAGTGTAATTTGTTCAAAGCCGGACGAGATACCCACGCTCACAGCCTTCACACACTATCTTACAAACGTCGCTCATTTTTTTTTCCAATCTGACAAGATCTCAATGTTCAAGCCGGACGATCCCCCACGCTCACTGCCTGTCAGGGTCTTACTTATTACCGACAATGGCTCGTGTTTTCTGACAGGGAGTGAAACAATCATACACTACGAATGATTGTACGAAACACACGGTAACATAACTGAAACATTTTAATCACACTCTTCAGTGTCATTTGCAGGTGCATATCTACAACATACAAGTTCATCAATGCATAGAATAGTACACTCACTCAGTCTCTACAGAGCATACAAGCTTTCGTACATCAAGCATTGATTAATACATCAAATACATGCACTACTTTCTTCCATGTCCATCCAGTCTCGAAGTCGTCGGCAGACTGAGCTATCAGCGATGGTTTCTTGTTGGCCCTGCTTTTAGTTCTCGTGCGCTTCGTGCAGCACGCTGACCACTTGCCATACACTGCGTAGTAGCTGCTAGTTGTGTTCACGGTCGTACTAGTTCGTCGCCGCCAGGCGATGGCGAGGGAGATTCTGACACCTCATATCATTGTATGGAAACTTAACGCAAGACGGTCTCCTTACAAATCGCCTGCAGCTGTGTTTCGACCGCCGTATGCGGGATTATGAATTGTATTCGTAATCCCTTCACCACAGAGCCCAAAGCGTCGCTTAGTTGAATTTTCTATCATCATCATCATCATCATCACCATGTGCCATGCCGATCAGCGTGGGCGGTCATGTTTCACCATCTCACTCGATCACCAGAGTGGTGAATCAGTTCAGTGGTTTTGTCTCGACCATGCCAAGTGGCCACGCCATTCATGTATTTACTTCCTGTCTTTCCCTTGTTCTCTTCCCCTAGATGTTGCCAGTTGTCACCAAGTTCTCCAATTTATTTCTTCTCATAATGTGACCCAAAAAAATGTGATTGACTACGTCCAATTTCTCTAATCAGTTTACGATTTTCATTTATTTCTTGTAGGACTTGGTCATTGGTTTTTCTGTCATTCCATGGTATTCTTTGCATTTTCCTCAGAAACCACATTTCCACAGTCATCAGATGTTTTTCAGCCTGTTTGTTCATTGTCTACGATTCACATCCATACAAAAGCACAGTTTCTATGTAACACCACAACACTCTTTTTCTCGTTGCAAATGACATCTTTTTATTGGCCAGTATGTTTTCCATCTTGCATAAGGCTACCTTCGCCATGGCAATTCTATAGTACAAACAATTTAAAACTTTTCATGTCGGATTCTTAGAGCTTGAAGACGACAGTAGAAACCCTTCCGTAACGTTGTGCGTAGTTTAATTGACTGTTTAGGCCTGATTATATTTATATATGCAATCTTTATTCTATCAGTTCCTCGAGTGAAAGAGAAAGGTAAAGGCTGGTATATGGCAAATGCTGCCGTTGGATGTGAATAGTCAGGTCTTCCCTTAATCTAATCCTTGACATAACGCAGCGAGGTGGCTCCGTTCCTCGCAGTCTTTACATTAAACCTCGTATATTATCATGTATGAGAGATCGATTTTAAAGCAAGGACGCTTTGTGTTTATTTCGATGGCATGGAGCGCCAGGTGCAATTGCGTTAATCACGCAATAGCTAACTACAGACTGTGAAACAGCCAATAAACGCTGGGTTTGAGTGCAACGTCCTGTAAAGGACGTGCAACTAACTGAACGGGAAATGGGAGGAGGAGAGGGGGGATAAATAAGCATGCATGTGGATATATGAGTGTATTTATATCGATCTGTGGATGCATTCACAATATATAAATATCCATTCACGTGGCTTATCCATCCTGTCCTATTTAATCATGTTAGTTACAATTAGGTTCTCTACGCGTCGGTAACTTACGGGGGTATGTGAGCCGGTCGCTCAGAAAGCAAAGGCAAACTATTGAGCGTAATATTGCCAAGAAGTCAACGATCAGCTGAAAGATGCTGATGTTGGCAGCGATGTCCTGTAAATGGTATGCGAACAAAGACAAAAAAGTTACAATTAGGCCGGTTCCGTTGCCAAGGGCTTGCGGACGTGATTCGTGAGCCCGCTTACCCGAGTTTGAAACACAGCAGCGACCAATTTGGCAGCAGACAGTGTCTCGCTGGGTTTTAATGTGTTGGTATGGGAGCGGGCCGTCCAGAAAGCACTGGCAAACTACTGAACATCAACAACAGCAGTATAATGCTGGACACACCGGACAATGAAGACACTTTGGGCATGAGCATGCATGCCCTTGGGTGCCTATCAGGGGATCATCATCATGTGCCAAGCCGATAAGCATAGACGGTCATGTTTCGTATAAATTAGACAACCTGCAGATTGTAGCTTGCACAGGACTTACCAGTATGTTACACCGACGTTCTCCTTATCTGGACTCTACCGACGGTTATATAATTCCAAAAGGCGACTCAAGACACGTCTGCAAATTTTACAAAAGCAGCAGTAAGACAGAAAAAAAGTAGATTTTGTTACTAGATCTGCTTATAAATAAATAGTCAGTTGTACGGCAAATTTCCTATTAGTAAGCCTCTTCTCTCTTGTCAAGAGACATTTTATTGTTCACCTTGTAGCTGTTCCAGACACTTAATAATGTAGGAGCTGTATGTTGTTTGTTGACTAATTTTCAGGCACAGTAAAGGTATAGGGGCCGGTCGTTCAGAAATCAATGGCAAACTACTGAACGTAACACTTGCCTAGTACATCAACAGCAGCTGAAAATGCTGGTGTTGACTGCAACGTCCCGTAAGGGATACGCAACAAAATTTTATATTTCAGGCATTATTGTTTTGTGCGGGGACGGGTTGTCGCAGTGGTTAGCGTGCTTGTTTGTCGACCTGCATGTCTTGTGTTGGAGTCTCCTCAAGGTGGGTTTTGTTGAACTGACCCAGGCTCCCAGGTGACCCAGTCTAAGATGGGTACCAGGAATTAACATAGAAAGTAAAGGAGCAGGTGTGATATTGACTACGAGTGCCGATTGGTCAAACAATTATGGAGAAACGCCATATACCCGTTGCACTTGCTAGTGTGAAGAGGGTCTTTTACCTGTTTACATATAGTTAGTTCCATATCCTTTACAGTACGTGGCAGTCAACCCCATCATAGTTTGGTTATTTGTGATTTCTTGGCAATTTTAAGTTCAGTAGTTTGCTATTGCTTTCTGAACGAACAGCACTAGTATCATTGTATGCGGTCTGCTGCCAAATCGTCCGCAGCTGTGTTTCGGACGCGGTATAGGGATTACGAATTGTGTCCGTAACGCCTACACTACAGAGCCGGTGCAGAGCGGGAACTATTCTCATTAAATCTGCTGCATAATCTTATCTGTATCGATTACATTACATATATATTCTTCTTCTTCTTTCGTTCGCTGGAAATATGTCTATAACTGCAATGTTGTCTCTTGTATGAATCTAACAGTCTTTTTTAGTTCACATATATATATTCCAAATTGTGTCTTTGCTTTCCATCCTTTAGTAACATTTTGAAATCCAGCAATAGTTCCCGTTGGTTTGATTACTTTCTGTTTGTCAGCTGGTCTCTTTGATATGTTACACCCTTTTTTCGGAAAGAGATCAAATCATATGGCATATAATTGGTGCAATGAAATCGATTCCCTCGCCTATACACCCATTTTAAACACTCTTTTTCACTGCCAAGTAAATTTTAGCATCTAAGGTTATGTTGCACTCCTCCCTTCCCTCCCCTTTCTCTCTTCCTCGCCGACTAAACTGATTGGTAAAACACTAATGAGATTCGCATAATCAAGGGAATCGTGATATCGCCTTGATTGGATTGTTTGCCTGCGGTCTCGTGTTCGAATCCCCTTCGAGACGGGGATGTTTTAGATAGGCCTGTACTCTCAGGTCCACCCGGCCTAAAATAGGTACCAGTTATCTTCCTGAAAAGTCAAAACGGACGGTGGGATACTGACCGTATCGACCATCCCGTGCTGATTGGGCTACAAAATATGGGGCTAGCACTGTACGCCGAATATACGCCGAGGAATGGAGTCGTGGACGTTACTTTTACTGCATAATCAGGGCCATGATTACAGGGTGTGTCTCGTCTATAGTTGGGACATGTGTATTTCAGCTGTTTTGTGGTGTACCTATATGTGGTATGGTTTCAGTTGTCATGAAGCCTGTTGAGGACTACACACTGTGTATGTTAGTTGGTTAGTCGCGGTTCCAACTTCACAGCAACGGGTCGTCCCCATTATGCTCCGTTCCTGTGCCTGTGAATATCACACAAAACGCTCCCCACTGCCCTATGTGAAAAGTGGAAAAGACAGGAGTCTCGACAAACAACAGCCCGCACAGATACACTGTGCATAATGCCGCCGCCAGAATGTCAACACACCAGTCCCCCACGAAATACCCAGTTCATCTCTGATAGAATCGGCAGTCATTTTCCCATCTGGATCTTTCCTAGATGTTCACCCACACAGTCCACGAAAATACAGTTCATCGTCTATGGTAGTGGCAGTCAACCAGAAGCCCAGCAGCCACGCATTTCTGCATAAGGCAAAAATCGGTCAACTCCGGGACATAGCCAGCTGCCATCGCTCCGAACATGCAGTCACGTTCCAAAACACCTCAGGCAGATTCAAAAGCGTTACACACGAAACTCACAGCTCACAGTGTCGCGCCACGCACTCACTCAGTAGCAGGACGACGGAACCATCAAGCCTCCTTAGTCGCCTCTTACGACATGCATGGTAGGCAACAGTGTTGCTATTCTTTGCTTCCCTTATGGGCCCCGGCAACACACGGGTTAAACTGTGTATGCTGCGACATAGCACGAGATTCTTAGTAATTGCCTTCGATGATGGTAGACAACTCGCACCCACATCTTGTACTTAACGCTTGGCCAACTCACCAGGAGCATGCGTGAATGTGTTTTATGCGAAATTAAGTCACCAACAAATCTGAATTGGCGAAGCCGTTCAAAACTGAATAAGTAGAATATACGGGTATCGAACAACAACAGCAACAATCCATATTAAATGAGGATAACATTTAGGAGAATTGCAAGTTCCACGAACATTGCTTTAATTCACCAGAAGGAAATCCAACAAAAACAACACCAACAACAACAACACCAACAACAACAACAACAACAACAACAACAACCCATCTGTGATAGGGAGAGCATTAACGAGAATGTGTGTGCCCTGAGTTTCCTTCTTTTCCTCAGAAAACTAGCTATTAAACAAATTAGTTGCAGTGAGTCTTGCTGTTATCCGTTTCGTAACACACCATCACTCTTGTTATTTTAATTATTAGATTTTTAAGAATAGAGAGCAATGACTAGTTAGTTGGTTGCGTATTTTTTTTTTATTTACAATACGCCGCAGTCAACCCCACTATTTTTGGCTGCGCGTGATTTCTTGGCAAGTTTACATTCTGAACGATCGGCTCTCATAACATGTGACAAACCAGCGCCAGGTGGTCTGGTTTCATCTTTCATGCAGATGTCTCGGATTGCGAATTGCCTTCGTAACCTTTCGCAGCTCCGCCCATGTACAGTTGCCAGCCAAAACTAGTTGAGTTCAAGGGTACGCAGACCTTTGAAATGGAAAACAATGAGAATTACAGTTTCCGAAACTTGTTGAGTTCAAGGGCACGCCATTCTCTCACGCAGTAAGCAGAAGATGGTCGGCAGTATGATGATGTAGTATTGACGACTCAGCTAGCTAGCTACAGGCTTGCAGAAATAGTGTAGTATTGACGTCTCATCTAGCTACAGGCTTGCAGAAATAGTGTAGTATTGACGTCTCATCTAGCTACAGGCTTGCAGAAATAGTGTAGTATTGACGTCTCATCTAGCTACAGGCTTGCAGAAATAGTGTAGTATTGACGTCTCATCTAGCTACAGGCTTGCAGAAATAGTGTAGTATTGACGTCTCATCTAGCTACAGGCTTGCAAGAATGATGTAGTATTGACGACTCAGCTAGGTACAGATTTGCAGAAATGATGTAGTATTGACGACTCAGCTAGCTACACGCATGCAGAAATGATGTAGTATTGACGAACGAACGAACGAACGAAATTTATTTTTGAAAGGTAACAAATTGGGCACGACATTCGGCCCTTCCACTCATCTTTCGTTCATCAGTATATAGTGCATTCACATAGGAAAAAAACATTGTCAAATGAATGTTGTAAACATAAACAATGCATGTTACCATGTTATGAGACAAATCCCCCACCCACCCACCCATCCTCTATCCATACGCGTGACGCCCACACACACACACATCCACCACCAAACCACACACATACATACAGGCACATACATGCCCCCATCCATCCATGCATCCCCCAACCTACACATCCCACACACACACACACACACACACACACATACACCATCTCCCCACCCACACACACACACATCTCCCACCCACCACACATCCCCCCACACACATTCCCTACCCACCCACACACAAATCCAGGCATACATGCATGGATCCACCCATCCATACCCATCCAGACATCCCGCACCTTCACACATCACCACATCCACACGCACACATCCTCCACCCATCCCATAACCTCTACCGACCCACAGATCATCTACCACCCACCCACACACCTCAACCACTCAGCCAATCACAATCCCCCAACCACATATCCAACACCCACACACACATATTCCCGCCAACTCACATATCCCGCACCTACCCACTCACAAAACCCGCACCCACCCACACATCTCCCACTTACACACATCACCCACTCCCACATCTCTCATCTTGACGACTCAGCTAGCTACACGCTTGCAGAAATGATGTAGGTTTGACGACTCAGCTAGCTACACGCTTGCAGAAATGATGTAGAATTGACGAATCAGCTACAGGCTTGCAGAAATGATGTAGTATTGATAACTCAGCTAGCTACAGACTTACAGAAATGATCTAGTATTGACGAATCAGATAGCTACACGCATGCAGAAATGATGTAGTAATGATGACTCAGCTAGCTACAGACTTGCAGAAATGATCTAGTATTGACGAACCAGATAGCTACACGCTTGCAGAAATGATGTAGTATGACGACTCAGCTAGCTACAGACTTGCAGAAATGATCTAGTATTGACGAATCAGATAGCTACACGCATGCAGAAATGATGTAGTAATGATGACTCAGCTAGCTACAGACTTGCAGAAATGATCTAGTATTGACGAATCAGATAGCTACACGCTTGCAGAAATGATGTAGTATTGACGACTCAGCTAGCTACAGACTTGCAGAAATGATCTAGTATTGACGAATCAGATAGCTACACGCATGCAGAAATGATGTAGTAATGATGACTCAGATAGCTACAGGCTTGCAGAAATGATGTAGTATTGACGACTCAGCTAGCTACAGACTTGCAGAAATGATCTAGTATTGACGAATCAGATAGCTACAGGATTGCAGAAATGATGTAGTACTGACGACTCAGCTAGCTACCTACACGCATGCTGAAATGATGTAGTATTGACGACTCAGATAGCTACAGGCTTGCAGAAATGATGTAGTATTGACGTCTCAGCTAGCTACACGCATGCAGAAATGATGTAGTAATGATGACTCAGATAGCTACAGGCTTGCAGAAATGGTGTAGTATTGACGACTCAGATAGCTACAGGCTTGCAGAAATGATGTAGTATTGACCAGTCAGATAGCTACACACTTGCAGAAATGATGTAGTATTGACGACTCAGCTACAAGCTTGCAGAAATGATGTAGTATTGACAAAGCATATAGCTACACGCTTGCAGAAATGATGTAGTATTGACCAATCAGATAGCTACACACTTGCAGAAATGATGTAGTATTGACCAGTCAGATAGCTACACGCTTACAGAAATGATGTAGTATTGACCAATCAGATAGCTACACACTTGCAGAAATGATGTAGTATTGACCAATCAGATAGCTACACACTTGCAGAAATGATGTAGTATTGACCAATCAGATAACTCAGCTACAGGCTTGCAGAAATGATGTAGTATTGACAAAGCATATAGCTACACGCTTGCAGAAATGATGTAGTATTGACCAATCAGATAGCTACACACTTGCAGAAATGATGTAGTATTGACCAATCAGATAGCTACACACTTGCAGAAATGATGTAGTATTGACCAATCAGATAGCTACAGGCTTGCAGAAATTATGTAGTATTGACCAATCAGACAGATACAGGCTTGCAGAAATGGTGTAGTATTGACCAATCAGATACCTACAGGCTTGCATAAATGATGTAGTATTGACAAATCCTATAGCTACACACTTGCAGAAATGATGTGTAGTATTGACCAATCAGATAGCTACACACATGCAGAAATGATGTAGTATTGACCAATCAGATAGCTACACACACCATCTCTGGCTCACAAACAGCCAGGATCTTTGTTGTATGAGACAAAGAATTTCCCAGATGAAAGTGAACTTGACAGCGAATTGACTCTGGTTAGTCTAGAAACAGGGGGACAAAGCCAGATTCTGGACTGATTGGCGTCTGGACTTTTTGGTGACGTCACTCAAGCACCCATATAAAACCCAGTGCGGTAAACAGGTGGAGGGAGTCAAGAAAAACATTCTGAAGTGTTAGGATCGGGGCATTATTCTGAGTGCGTTACATGAGTGAAACTATAATGTCTAAGTGGTGATAGTTTTCCGCGGACATAGATCCAATCTGATTGCATAGTTTCTCGAGTGGCAACCAAAATAGGCATATGGTAGGCTATTAATAATATCTAATTTAAGAGTATGATTAGGAATAGAGTACAGTGCTGTGCGGTGATCTAATGTATTATAGGTGCAGTGATATAATGTATTATGATTAGTGATAGAATGTTCTATTAGTGCGGTGCTAGAAAGTATCATAGGAGCGTCGGCACTGGTATCCTATTGTGTGGCTTCAACTAGCTTTTGTGATATATCATTTTACTCGGGGAGTTGAGGACAATGTAGTGGAATAATAATTAGAGAGATTAAGGATGGTTGAGAGGGACGAGGGGAATGGGAAATGGTAGGATCTTCCAGTAGGGCATCTGCTGGGTTTCTACCCGTTCCTTTATTCTTTCCTGGTGTTGCCATGTATAAGACCATTGTGATGCGCGATTTGGCAGTATGACAGAGATCGGATCTCTGTTATAGATCTGAGTGCTGCTATTGGCCTACAATCACCTAATTACGGTCAGGATTGAGTTGCCCTCACCATGATGTTATCTACTCTACAGGTTCCATTTACAGTTCCCCTTGAGTGTTCCACGTGAGTGTGAGATGATTTATTACGAAGAAGCAGTTCAAAGTTTTATACAATGATGGCTCATGGAAAGAAGACAGAGGTTGCTGAGAGGGTTTTACACGGGGCTCAGAACCTAGTTGTTCCGCAGACATCTGGCTTCTGCTGAGCAGGATTTAATGAACATAAGTGTTGTGTTTAATGAGTGATAAGCTTCATCACCGAAGATTAATAACTCGCATACCAAGGACATACATATATATATATATATATATATATATATATATATATATATATATATATATATATATATATATATATATATATATATATATATATATATATATATATATATATCTACCTAACAAACATTAATAGGTTGTGTTCTAAAAGAGGGGAAAATGTTATAATCAGAGACTTATGAACATTAGATTTTCCCCAAGAGACATTTCAGTTAATTGGAAGATTATCAGTTCAACAAACATTATGAACCAGAGTAACTTCACCGTGTGGTAGAGTGAAGACCAAGATCAACAGTGTCTATCGGATGACCAATATCCTGTTTGTTCGAGTGATTGGAGAAAGTTGTCATCTTCTGGGTGAGGTTCACTGTCCGGAATAAATGGTGCTGTTGTGTGCTAAGCACTATGATGTTACAGACTTTGCTTCTTAATCACTGGTCTACCATTAGAATATTCGACACACATTCTACACCTTATACATACATACATACTTCTCCTACACATACTCTTTGCTTTAATAAATTTCTTGTTTTTTTTTTTTAATTTGTTGAAGCTAGAGTTTTCAAGTATGTTATGTTGGGGAAGAATGAGAGGGGGCATAATCCAGGGGTGAGTAAGAGTGAGTGGAAGGTGTCTTCGGAGTGTGTGGACGGAGTCTGCTGGATATCTCCAGGATAGAGATATTGGATAAAAAAAATAATGTCGGTGTTGATTTCCTTCACTCCATGGACGACACTAAAGTGGTAAAGAAGAACAAGTAACTAATACGACATTCATTCTTTACACACACGACAGTCATGAATTGCTTGCTTGCTTGCTTGTGTTCGTTGGCTTGAGCTCCAACGCGAAGTCCTGTATGTCGGATGAAGGCATCCTGTTGTCCAACATCAGTGTGATGTCATACAGGACCTGAGGTTTGCGTGAGTATCCGTTGTCCCATGTCTGGCTTATTGGTGTGCAGACTGGTGGTTCCTCGCCGTACAGGCAGACACTCTCCGACTTCGGAGGAATCGGCGATCCTATTGACTTCAGCCAGGATCCCGAAGGGACCTGTTTCCCAGGACGCTCGACGAGGACGCGTCAATAGGTCTTGGCCAGTATATAACCCGGCCCTGGTGCCTTTGAAACACCTCATGTCATGAATAAACTGTACATTAGGATAAACCACACTGAGTTTCTTTTTCTCCCAGTGAAATAACTTAATTTAATGTGTAAGCATGAAACCTAGGGTGTACAATTTATTTCTTAAGGAGTTAAACTAAACCAACAGTCATTTAGGAGTGATTAACTTAAGATTTAGGAAGCTAAGAATACTTAGTTCACTAAGAAGAAACTATTTTACATGTACCAACACTGGTAAGAGAAATTAGTGTAATGTGTAACAGAAATGTACATGAGCACATGAGATGTAAATAGATTTCTATATGTATCATAATTTTGGGTGTTGGGTGAAAGAACCCATGTGGTGAGTCAAATGTATTTTCATTGTTGTTAAACATGTGGATTTATCATTTGTGAGGCACATAATAATGCCTAGTCATCACCATGCAAACATGATTATGATGTCTGATGAATGATGGTGGAATGAGTGAAGTTTCATTATGCTTTCAGTGGTGGTGATTATATGAGTTTATCATTTGTAAATCACACAAATAGGCCAACTTATCATACATGCAACTATGATTATAATTTCTGATGAATGACTGTGGATTGAGTGAGGTCCCATTATGAATTCATTGGTGTTGCATATATGAATTATCATGTGTAAATCACATCAGGATGACTAATTATCATACATGCCAATATGATTATGATTTCTGATGAATGAACATTTTATGATAGCATGTCTGTGGTGATTCATTAGTGATTTCATTATTGTTAAACAGATGTGAATGTATCATTTGTGAACCACATCAGTATGACTAATTATCATCCAGGAAAATATTATAATTTCTGCTGAATGATTGTGGAATGATTGAGATTTCATTGTAATGCATTGTTGTTGAATCTGTGAAGTTATCAATTGTAAAGCACATACATATGCTTAATTTTTATCCATACAGATATGATTGTGCCTGATGAATGATTGTGGAACGATTGAGATTTCATTGTGATGTCACGTGGTGTTAAACATTTATTGGGAAATCACATAAGTATAATTAGTTATCTTACATGAAGATATGAGAATGATTTCTAATGAATGAGTATGAATGAGTGAAGAGAAGTGACATGCTATTAATGAGTATAAGCTAGCAATCAATCTCATGATAGAAGGCAATTTTGATGTGTAATGTCCTGTCAATCAGAAGAGAACATGTTCGGCATATCCCATACACTAATTAATAAATTACTGCACTCCGACGCATGACACCGCTTTGTATTATATATCACTCATGTTACCATCATCTGGTTTTGTGTCTGAAGCATGACACCACTCTGTATTACATATCACTCATGTAACAATCATAGGGGCTCTGTCTTGAATGACATCAATCTGTATTACATATAACTCAGGTTACAAACATATAGTTTTTTGTGTCCTGAATGACGACGACGACGTGGACGACGATGACGATGATGATGATGATGATGATGATGATGATGATGATGATGATGATGATGATGATGATGATGATGATGATGATGATGACGACGACGACGACGACGGCGGCGGCGGCGGCGGCGGCGAATGCGGCGGCGGCGGTGGCGGCGGCGGCGGCGGCAGCGTCGACGACGACGACGACGACGACGACGACGAGGACGAGGACGAGGATGAGGACGAAGATGAGGATGAGGATGATGATGATGATGATGATGATGATGATGATGATGATGATGATGATGATGATGATGATGATGATGATGATGATGATGATGATGATGATGATGATGATGATGATGATGATGATGATGATGAATGAGGTAAAAACATATTTACAGCAACGGTGAAAATTAGGGAATATACTCGCCTTGAAACTGTTTGATTAGAAAAGAATTCACCTGAATACTATACCAGAATTGATGCCATGATGTACAACATTGTTTATAACCAAATACTCGTTGCAATGGGGAACGATTTTTAAAAAAAAAACCTTAAGGTATGAGGCCCTTTTCCTTTAATGGAAGAAGATGTAGAGAAAATAACTAAGTACAGAAGAGGATGGTGAACATAGTTGTCAAATTCCAAATCAATCAAAGTAGTACTTATCCTGGAGACCATGATGACAGGCATAGGTGAAGATGAAACAGCACATCTGCTAGTCTAAACTGTGAACACGTTACAATGGAAGATTGGATGGAGAGCAACCAATTCTGTTGGTGATAACTAATTGAGAACAAGACCATCTTTCTCCTACGTTTATTTTTCTCTAGGAACAAGATTCCTTTTATTGATTTCACTTGTTGTGTCCTTAGGAGTTTACAGCATTTCATTTCTAATGGTGTGACAAAATTGCCTGGCAGTCTCTCTCCACTTTCCCTAAATTAAAGCTTGAAGCAAAATAGTAAACAGGATTGGTCCTAACTTCTCACTAATCACGGGGTGAACCTTACTGGTAACCAAATATTACGTACAGAAATTGCACGGGAACTAAATGAATTTACAAATTCAGGGAAATCCCGGACGAGCCGAGATTGTCTTAGCTCCGCATCCCCGTAGCCATTGTTGTGGATCGGTTGGCCGTGTGTGTGTCACGTTGAGCTTCAAATTGGATGGTTTGGAACCAAATCAGAAAGTTAGGTGATATGAGCCATTCATGCGAAGAGCTCCAGTCTTCTTTCAATAAGGGCATTAGGTGCTAAACGGAAGGTAATTGTGATCATGGGTTTTGTTAAAGCTTTACTACACTGATCACACAACAACGTTCTAACAGCTGGTCTGAAGTAAGCAAGCGCAGATGACGTCACGACCGGCTGTACGTTAGCATGCCTGTAACCCATTATAATCAAACTACACCGTAGCTGAACCTGAGACCATCCTAGGGCATAACCATTAAAGAATGAGCCGACAGTGAGAGTAATCGAAGAGGAATATAGGAACCAAGCTTCCTAATTCCATAAGCTTCAAAATAAAACCAAACTCGGCATAATTCGCTGACTTGCCACATTCAACATCAGGTGCTAGATGGGGTAACGCGCTGAAACTCTGAAGCCCGCTCCCTATCTAATAGCTCCACTATCCAAGACATACTCTTATATAGAAAGATGGGGAACTCTACTGCTATATACTGAAGACCTACAGTAGAGCAATCATATAACTTCCTAGCTAATAAGGGAAGGATCTAGGATACCTATCTATATTCTTTAAAACTTGTAGTCATGCTTTAGCAACCCACTAAAAGGGATGGGAAATAAAACCCTCTTAATTAACTAACTTAATGAAGAAGGCAAAGGTAAACTATGGGGGTAAACCATACATGTACTGAGCGGCAAAAGGGTACAAGAACATAACATCAGACCAGGGTACAACCCATAACTCATGATGACAGCCAACTCTGCTTCTCCTATCCAGATCAAAGACTCCAAAGGGACAATTCTTGGTCCAAGTTAAGCTCTTGTCCAGAAAACAAGAATCTTTGGGTCTAATGATAATTATGCCAATTATCAAGAATAATCTGAGAATACCAAATGAGGGGGGGGGGGGGGGGGGGAAGGGGGGGGGGGGGGGGGGGGGGGGGGGGGGGGTAGGTGGTACTGTCATGTTAAGGTTGAGCTAACCCATATTCTACCATGAGGTTCTGTATGTATTCACAAGTCCCCTAAATGAAGATTATGTTTAGACAACTATCAGGAGTGGTACGTTCAGGAAGAATATACCTAATTAAAGAAGTTACTGCACGCTAACTCACCATTCTATCAAAGGTTTGGTTCACGGAAGGTATGCAGTTGATCAATACTAGTCCATGTATGGACGTCAACAGTCTTTAAGTCCAATGTCATGCACTCCTGAGAATCCTGAATGTGCCATGAAGGACTGCATCAGGGACTTTAGGGTACATTCATAGATTCTAATTATCCTCAAGTGACTGTGAGGCAAGGGCATTAACATAGACAATAGCCAAATCCCTCCTGCCTCCTTGCACAGACTGGTACAGCCATTATGATTCACGGCTGACATTTTGATCCAATTCATCGATTTGGGTATAGGACTACTGACATTCCACATCATCGAACTAAAGTCGATCAGTTAACAACTATCAAACCAGGACCTGAGAAAATTGTTTATTAGCAAGAGCAGTATTCAAGAATATCGGTAATAACTGATAAATGCTCAGTTCCAAGGTTGAATCAGTATCCAGTTTAGCCTCAAAAGAAAAAACACCAGAAAGGTAACCAGAAGTGATCCAAGTGGAGTACAGAACTGTCGATAACCTGGAGGAGTCCTGGCAAGACTATCACTGAACCAGGTGTAGTGTGTGTAACCGACGTGACTGACAAATACACTGAAGTCCCCTTCTATGACGAACCTACTAAGACCCTTCCGAGCTTCTGCACAATCCTACTTGTCGTGCTGGCAGACTACCTTATTTGTACAAAGGAACTCTATTCTCGGTGGTATGTTGTGTGGTATGTTGTTTTGAGTTAATTAAAGTAACAAAAAGAGAGATGAGATATGTTTTGGAGAAACAGACTAGAGTGACTGCCCATTGCCTGTGTTGTAATCCTTGAGTCTAAGGGGTCTGCATAATCACCAGTTGAGGACTTTTAAGATAGACAGGTGTTATCCTTGATCAATTCTAAATCCACCCCCAATAGAATTGCTACAAATGTCATTTTAATGATATCATTAGATTTATGATTGATGCTGAAATTGCTGGGTCTAGATCCAGACCTGACTTTGTGAATGTAGCAGCTGATCTGATTGAGGCAGCTGATATAGTGAGGCCAAATACTAGTCCAAAGAAACTTCCTGCAAATCTCTCCACCAATAAAGGACAGGTATCCTAAAGAACTTAGTCTATATTTATCTAGGTGGAGAAACCACTGAGCCAAAATACATCTTAACCTGGAAATGAAAAAGGAACACTCAAGAACTAATACATCACTGGTGGGTGGATAGTATAGTGAGCACAGCCAGGAGATAAATAGTTAAAGATATACATAATCTTATTTTTCAATGAATGGATATTGTATTTTATGAAATTCATGAACATTAGCACCATTTATGTGTAATAAATTATGAAAAATAAGAGTCATTTTCTCTTTTGGGAGTTCTCTTGTCGTAGTAAAATTGTTTTAATTAACAACCCTAGATTAATAATTATTTAGTTGGTAGAGGATAGGCAAGGAACCACAAAAAGGATATTTTGGGTATTCAGGGAAAAACTTTTCATTGGTTTCCTGGAGGTATTCCTTGGTTCTCTGAAACTCTATTTATGGTCTCAAAACTGAACCAGTAATAGCTACATTAATTTTAACGGGCAGGATCACATTGAGAAAGAGGAACTTAGTATCCTTTCTCTCTTTGGGGTTGTCTCAACAATCATACGCCCGACAGATGGGTGGAGGATGTGTGTGGGTGGGGGATGTGTGTTAGTGGGGGATGGGTGGGTTGGTGGGGATATGTATGTGTGCCTTGGTGTGGGTGGGGGAGGGGGGGTTGTGCCTCATAACATAGTAATATACATTGTTTATGTTTACAACAATAATTTGACAATTTTTTTCTTTTCCCTGTGTGAATGTATTATGCACTATTGATGAACGAGGCTGGGAGGCTGCAGCCAGAGACCGAAATTCATGGCGTGCATCATTACGCAAGGGTGCACTCATGTGTGAGGCAACCAGGACTGCAAGAGTTGTGAAGAAAAAGGCAGGACAGTAAAACCACTGCAGGAAATCCTCCTCCAGAAACGTCAGCATTCTTTGCCCACATTGTCAAAAAACATTTCCAGCCAAAATAGGCCTTATCAGCCATCTTAGACCCCACGGCTCCATACCTTCAACTCCACTGGATGAACTGAATAGTCATCATCATTCTTGATGGACAAACAACATTGTTGAACGAATGATGAGTGATTGGAAGGGCCGAACATAAGAAGAGCCTGCGTGCCCAATTTGTGACCAACTGAAAATAAAGTTGAATTGAAATGAACTGCGTCAAATGTTCTGCATTTATTGGACACTCCTGCAGCACATGTCTTGCTGTCATTTTACCAGTTCCTAATTACATTATTCAGTTTCTCCTATCTTTACATTTATGAACAAGTGGTATTTCAGCCTATTATGTCATGTGCGGAGTCTGAATATTGCTGCTTGTTCATCATCTACGGACTAAACAAAATTATAAACTTAACAGCTAGTCTGCTATATTTGGTCAAATATTTAATTTACTCACCCCCTTGTGTGATGGCTGGTACCGCTTCTCTCTAGTGAGGCTCGTGATTTTAGCAGGTATTGATGATGTTGCTGCTATGTTATGTAATTTATGTATATAAAGCTCCTAGATTTATTGAATTTCGCGTCCTACCTGATGTTGCCATGCAGGGCCAAACCAAATGATTCTGTGAGCCTTATTCTGTCTGCCGACCTGACATTCCCTGTCCCTGACCTACAGCCACGTAAATAACGCTCCACCTGTTACACACTAGAAAACAGGAAGAGACGGGTTTCAGGCTGACGAAGAGATATGTGTCCGGGAATAGAGGTTTCAGCTGACTAGGTTTCAAATAGCGAAAATACATCAGAATAATATTTTTATCAAGGCGTCTTAATCACCGTAGAAACACGCAAGATGCAGGGGGAATTCTGTGCATCGAGGTAAACTAGATTAGGCATGACTTGACGTTCTGGAACAAACACAAGAAAATAAACAGAAAACGGTTCCTGAACTTTCACAAGGTCTCAGAGAAAACTGACGGAAAGAGCAACATTGCTGACCATAGATAGATACTTGTGGAAGCAATCCTGTTTGTTGATAATGTTGTTGTTGTTGTTGTTGTTGTTGTTGTTGCTGCTGCTGCTGTGCTGCTGCTGCTGCTGCTGCTGCTGCTGTAGCAGAACAGTATCGAATCTAGACTTTACCTCTTGCACAACATGAGAAACAAGAAACTGGTGGCGACTTGACTCCATCCGGGAAGGCAAGTTACAGAATTCTTCTTCTCCTCCTCACGTTCATTCTCTCATGTTTACAATGACATAAATGACATGGCGATTCTCATGATGTTATCTTCTTATATATAAAAGGCAATCTCCGTCCGTATGTCCTTTATGCGTTCGCGAACGGCCCATCCGATTGAGATGAAATTTTCTACACGTCTTCCTTTCATTCCAGCGCAGCCAACTGTGATATTTTTTTAGTGTGGAATCGGCTGCTTACCCAATATTATTTCATTTTTCATTTTTCATTATAATTTCATATATCTCAGGGGACTTAACTCTGTAAAAGTTATTTCAAGGGGCATAACTTTTCTGTATAACGTATAGTCATATTGTGGCATCGTTTTCAAAGATTTATAAACTCTTTGTCCATAGTTATGTACCGGCATATGAGTTATAATAAATAATGATACAATCGTTAAGGCATTTTCAAAGTTGTCATAAAAATAATGCATAATGCATAACATTGTAACTCATCTTTTTATGCTTAAAGAATAAATAAATAATAGTTACCTTATCTCTATCAAGTTTGAAGATTTTATATTTCTTTACACTGTCGCCAACTCTAAGAAGACATGGAACAACTTCAGCCATTATTAAATCTACAGGCATGTGCGTTATATTCCTCCTCCTCCTCCTCTCCCCCTCCTCCACCTCCTACCCTCTTCCTCTTCCCCTCCCCCTCCTCCCTCTCCCTCCTCCATCCTCCTCTTCCCTCTTTCTCCTCCTCCTCCCTCCTCCTCCCTCTTCCTCCTCCTTCCTCCTCCTCTTTCCTCCTCCTCCCTCTTCCTCCCTCTTCCTCCTCCTGCCTCCTCGCCCTCCTCCCTCCTCCTAATCACTCCTCTTCCTTCCTCCCCCCTTCTCCTCCTATCTCCTCCTACTCCCTCCTCCTCCCTCCTCCTCCCCCCTCCTCCTCCTATGTCCTCCCACTCCTACCTCCTCCTCCTTCTCCTCCCTCTTCCTCCCTCCTCCTCCTAATCTCCTCCCTCCTCCTCCTTCCTCCTCCTCCCCCTCCTCCTCCCTCTTCCTCCCCTCTCCTCCTCCCTCCTCCTCGTCCCTCCTCCTCCCTTCTCCTCCTTCCCTTCTCCTCCTCCCTCCTCATCCTCTCTCCTCCTCCCTCCTCCTCCTCCCTCTACCTCCTTCCTCCTCCTCCCTCCTCCTCCTCCCTCCACATCCCTCCTCCCTCTTCCTCCTCCTCCCTCCTCATCTCCCTCCTCCTCCTCCCCCTCCTTCTCCTCCCTCCTCCTTCTCCCTCCTCCTTCTCCCTCTTCCTCCTCCCTCCTCCTCCTCTCTCCTCCTCCTCCCTCCTCCTCCCTCCTCCTCCTCCATCTCCCTCCTCCTCCCTCTCCTCCTCCCTCCTCCTCCCCCTCCTCCTCCTGCGTTCTTCTCCTCCCTCCTTCTCCCTCCTCCTCCTCCTTCTCCTTCCTCCTCCCTCTTCCTCCTCCTCTTCCTCCTCCCTCTTCCTCCTCCCTCCTCCCCCCTACTCCTTCCTCCTCCCTCTTCCTCCTCCCCCTCCTCCTCCCCTCCTCCTCCCACTCCTCCTCCTCTCCCTCCTCCTCCCTCCTCCTCCCTCCTCCTCCTCCTTCCTCCTCCTTCCTCCTCTCCTCCTCCTCCTCCTCCCTCCTCCTCCTAATCCCTCCTCCTCCCTACTACTCCTCCTCCTTCCTCCTCCCTCCTCTTCCCTCCTCCTCCTCTCTCCGCCTATCTCTTCCTCCCTCCTACTCCTCCCTCCTCCTCCCTCCTCCACCTCCCTCTTCCTCCTCCCAGCTCCTACTCCTCCTTTTTCTTCTTCTTCTGCTGCTGCTGCCGCCGCTCCATTTACCCAAGTTAATTGTTGGGGAAGATGTAAAGATCTTTCAAGTGCTCTTTCTAATGCTTTTTGTAAGTTGGTCTTCGTTTATCTAAGGTTGTTCTAACTGCAACCAATAAATGATTAGACAGACAGACAGACAGACAGACAGACAGACAGACAGACAGACAGACAGACAGACAGACGTCGGGAACGGGAACTTATATGACTACTTATATGAATTAAATTAGATGCTCCCCATCAGGGGCTGGGCGAAGTCGGGCCGGATCAGACAGACAGACAGACAGATAGACAGACAGACAGACAGATAGATAGTCGGGAACGTGAGCTTATATGACTACGTATATGAATTAAATGAGATGCTCCACACTAGGAGCTGGGCGATGCCGAGCCGGGTCAGACAGACAGACAGACAGACAGACAGACAGACAGACAGACAGACAGACAGACAGACAGACAGATAGTCGGTAACGGGAACGGGAACTTATATGACTACTTATATGAATTAAATGAGATGCTCCCCACCAAGGACTGGGCGAAGCCGGGCCGGGTCAGCTAGTATATATATATAAACGTTGCCATCGACACAGTTTGATCTTTTAAGCAATGTTACGATCAGTAGTTTGTCATTGCTTTCTGAATAAGCAGTCAACGTTTACTCCAACTGACCGGTGTAGCGTGTGGTCTCGCTATCCTACAGTCAGCGCACAGGAAATCTAATTGCTTGAACGCTCTTATCTTTTCGATCAGGTCGTCTGCTATAGTATGTCCACACTTGTATGCCTTCATTCACGATCAATTATTTTGAAAACTGTTTGTTGCATCGTTATGAAATTTTTTCAGCCGTCTTATATTTACCCCCACCCAAGGAATATGTCTTTGATAGGTCCAAAAACAACTTAAATCATTGAAAGCGGCAACATTCCTTTGATGTTTTGCTGAACAACTAGTGATTTCTTGCTAACAAAGTTATTTTTACGGTAATGGGAGACCTGCACATTCTGGTGACACACAAAGGCGTATCCGGATTCGTATGGGAGTGGGTGCTATGAAAGAACTAGCTTAAAATCGACAGGGTCGGCTGCATTGCACCGGGTTTTTATCCCATATGGCTCAGTTTCTTTCCGCAGCGCGGAAAGTGTCGCACAAAGCACGAACTCCGTAGCTCCAGCGACGACCCTCGGGAGTCTCCGAAAAATATGCACACGTGAAATGAAGGACGCGGCCCGGAATCGAACATACAACCTTCGGAGCCCGAGTCAGACGGCTTGACCACTTCACCACGGAGAATCCCGAGAGGGGTGCAATGTGTAATATTAATAAAGACAGAGAATTTAGAGGCACGGGGTAAATAATTTGTAAATTAACAGGAAAGTAGAAGGAATATATTTCTTACCTTATTTTTCATTTCCTTCTTGTTTCTTCAGCTGATGCTGATGCTGTAATGTTTAGGGCCTGCAATTCGTCTGAATAGTTGAAGCAAAATATCCCAGTAAGTGTGTACGTAGATTAAGGTCTGCGATCTGCTCAGACCTTAATCTGTGTCGGACGATTCCAGTAGGTTGATGATTGCTCTCGGTTGCATAAGATTCAATCCATCCTTTCTCCAATAGTCCTCTTCCTCTTTCAACACATGGTCCTCACGTTTTTTCCAGTAACTTGTATCAATATTTAATAGCGCGGACGGACGGACAGACAGACAGACAGACAGACAGACAGACAGACAGACAGACAGACAGACAGACAGACAGACAGACAGGAAGGTAGGTAGGTAGGTAGGTAGGTAGGTAGGTAGGCAGAAAGGTAGGTGGGTGGGTGTGTGGATGGCTGGCTGGCTGGCTGACTAGGTGGGTGGGTGGGTCGGTCGGTCGGTGGGTCGGTCGGTCGGTCGGTGGGTCGGTCGGTCGGTCGGTCGGTAGGTCGGCCGGCTGGCAGATAGATAGATAGATAGATAGATAGATAGATAGATAGATAGATAGATAGATAGATAGATAGATAGATAGATAGATAGATAGATAGATAGATAGATAGATAGATAGATAGATAGATAGATAGATAGATAGATAGATAGATAGACAGACAGATAGATAGATAGACAGATAGATAGATAGATAGATAGATAGATAGATAGATAGATAGATAGATAGATAGATAGATAGATAGATAGATAGATAGATAGATAGATAGATAGATAGATAGATAGATAGATAGATAGATAGATAGATAGATAGATAGATAGATAGATAGATAGTTCTTCGGCCGCTCCAGCTCGATATAGTGTCCGTACATTCCCTGTTCCTAATCTCAAAAGTCCTTTAACGTTCCAAGGTCGTTGTCCAGATAAGTCAGTCCGATATCGAGGCTCATGTATTTGTTTCGTAACAAAGAAAGGTTTTTACAAAGGTGGGGATGTTACCCCACCCTTCAACCCCCAACCTGGAGGACCAGGGTGTTTCTCTTTGTCTGTTCTCTACCCTTTGACCTGTCCGGCTTGGGAGGCCCTGCTGGTAGCTACGCTACCGCCGGCATAGCTCTCAGGGTGATTGAAAAACTCAAGCTCCCCCACCACGACAAGGTGGAAACACCATCGGGGGAGACGTTCACTGATACATCAGAAAATTGTACAGGAAGTGAAAAGTTGGCTAAACTTAAGGAACCTCTTCATAAAACTGCGGTAGGGATTTACGCCACTGTGGATCACAAGAGGCAGGACTGGTTTGCGGCAAACAGCCAGACACTGCAGACCTTGATTGATAAAAAGAAGATAGCTCTCTTAAGAAACAAGGAAAGACCAACGCGTAACACTCTCAGTGAGCTGAAGCAAGCTAGGAAGGATGTGCAAAAGGCTGCCAGGCAGTGTGCAAATGACTATTGGATCAAGTTATGTGAGTCCATTCAAATCGCAAGTGATAAGGGAAACATCAGAAGCATGAATGAAGCGATAAAGAAAGCCTGTGGTCCAATGATCAAAAGAAGTGCACCACTGAAAACCTTGACTGGAAAAATCATCACTGATTAGAAACAGCAGATGGATAGATGGGTAGAGCACTATTTAGAGCTTTACTCAAGTGAGACCAAACTAGCGGATGATGCCCTCAACGCCATAGAGGCCCTGCCAACTCTTGACCACCTGGACACACTTCCTACCATAACAGAAGTTAAGTGTGCTATAAATGAACTTGCATCTGGCAAGGCTCCAGGTAAGGATGGGATTCCAATAGAGGTAATCAGGAGTGGGCAAGACACACTCACTCTACAGATCCACCAGCTAATAGAGCTATGCTAGCGATAAGAACAAGTCCCACGGGATTTCAAAGATTCTAGCATCATTACGCTCTACAAGAACAAGGGCGATCGAAGCGACTGTAACAACTATAGGGGTATTTCACTTCTGTCTACTGTTGGGAAAGTATTTGCCAGAATTTTTCTGCGCAGACTTCAAGTTCTTGGAGAACAAGTCTACCCCGAATCATAGTACGGCTTCCGACAGAACCGGTCTACCATTGATATGATATTCTCATTGCGACAAATGCAAGAAAAATGCCGGGAACAAAATCAACCACTGTTTATTGCCTTCATCGACCTCACAAAGGCATTTGATTTGGTCAGTCGTGAGGGTCTGTTCAAGGCACTAAAGAAGATTGGCTGCCCACCAACTCTTCTGTCCATTGTGGAATCGTTCCACACAGGCATGAAGGGTATAATCAAGTTTGATGGTGCAACTTCAGAAGAGTTTGAAATCAAGAGTGGAGTTAAGCAAGGTTGTGTACTATCCCCCACCCTCTTTGGAATATACTTTTCACTTCTACTGAAATATGCCTTTCGTGATCAGGATGCCGGTATATACATTCACTCACGCTCAGATGGCGGCCTCTATAATGCTCAGAGATTGAAGGCCAAGACCAAAATTAGGAGGGTACTAATCAGAGAGTTGCTTTTTGCGGATGATGCTGCAATTACGACCCACTCTGAGGAAGAATTACAACATCTACTATCTGCATTCTCCAATGCTTGTTCTGAATTTGGTTTAACAATTAACAAAAAGAAGACACAGATTATGTCACAAGGTGCACATGGGGTACCATCAATCTTTATTGACGACGCCGAACTGGAGATAGTAGACCATTTTACATATCTAGGATCAGAGGTAAATAGCAAATTATCCCTAGATCAGGAAATCAACATCAGGATTGGTAAGGCAGCAACAACAATGAACATGTTAGCAAAAAGAGTCTGGGAGAACAGGAAGCTTACTGCCAAAACAAAAGTCCTCGTCTACCAAGCCTGTGTCCTTAGTACTCTTCTTTATGGCAGTGAAACCTGGACAACTTACTCACACCAAGAGAAACGTTTAAACAGCTTTCATATGCGGTGTCTGCGAAGAATACTTGGTATTAAGTGGCAAGACAAAATCACAAATACTGAAGTATTGGAAAGATCAGGTTGTGTGACGGTGTGTTCCATGCTCAGTCTTCGTAGACTTAGATGGATAGGACACGTTAGGAGGATGGATGATGGTAGAATACCAAAGGACATCTTTTTTTGGTGAATTACAGATGGGTAGGAGATCTCAGGGTCGGCCTCTACTACGATACAAAGATGTGTGTAAGCGGGACATGATTGATACAGGCATTGATAATGCACACTGGGAGCAAGTCGCCGCTGAACGTGTTGCATGGAGGGCAACTATCAGAAATGGAATAAAGACAAAGGAGAAAATGATTGCAGATAAAGCACACACAGAGCGTGAGAGACGTAAGATGGTGCACAATGGTGGAAATGACCATGTTTTCACATGCATCCACTGTGGACGTACATTTACAGCACGAATTGGCCTTACTAGCCACACTCGCCACCGCCATGGGTTGTAGTTATTAAGCCTTTTTTGAAGCACAATGTACCAAACTATTGTCTGTCAAGACGGAAAGGTGCCAATCATATGTCTATATTTATTGTTATTATTATAATTATTAATACTATTATTGGTTATATCATTATTATTAGTATCGGATTATATTGGTTGCTTTTTATAACATCAATATTTTGATTAGTAGATACTTATTTACTATGTTTAGTACAATTATCCCTAATGTTAACTATTTATTTAATATCATTGTTTATCTTTTATTGTTGTCCCAGTTTCCACCTGACGATGGCTTCTTCCACGCTGTGTGATGTTGTTGCCTTTCACTCCAGTTTCCTTGTGTTCTTGATTTGTCTGCATACCTAGCTATTATTTGTTATCGCCTCGTTTTGACCTGTTTCACATTAGTCCTGATAATGACTGGACCTGAGATAGCTCACAGGTCTCGGTATTAATCTTCGATTGTTATCAACATTTTATGGTTTGGTTGACGTTTTTTCCTTGTGTTTTTCCCTGATAAGAAAAGGCCCTGCAGGAGCACAGTTAGATCGTTTGGTGTGTTAGGTCAGTTGAATGAGTTTCTTCACCGAACATACAGTTAGAGATGGGTGCTCGGTGTCTCGGCTCTATCGTTGGAGATGGTTGCTTGGTGTCTCTCTGATCTATCGTTGGAGAGGGATGCATGGTGACTATATGACCTGTCATTGGAGAGGAATGCTTGGTCTCTGATATATCGTTGGAGAGAGATGCTTGGTGTCTCTGATCTATCATTGGAGAGATGTGCTTGGTGTCTCTCTGATCTATCGTTGGAGAGGAATGCTTGGTGACTATATGACCTGTCATTGGAGAGGACTGCTTGGTCTCTGATATATCGTTGGAGAGAGATGCTTGGTGTCTCTGATCTATCATTGGAGAGATGTGCTTGGTGTCTCTCTGATCTATCGTTGGGAAAACTGCCCCAGCTGTTTCGTGATTTTCGGATTTGAGATTCAATAGCATCCAACGATGTTTTCCAGAACCTCCGCGTTACTAGTGTTAAAAGAGAACATGCTTACTTCATAGCACATTTATATTTATTTATTCGCCTGGTTGGTGGGACACATCTGAAGTACCTGGTTAGTCTATTTATTAGGTATCTTCTTCTTCTTCTGCGTTCATCCGGAGAGTTTTTTCGGACGTGATTGCAAGGTGCCTGTTTACAGGAGAGCTGCGTTCTTGCGCCTAAACCGACACAATCGACTTCTGCGGGCATTTATTGACCGGGTTTATCTTCCCGGTGATTTATTAGGTATGTTTATTAGGGTAACTTGAAACCATATGAGCATATGATGGATAGAGGTAGAGATTAGGCGACCGACAGTTTGGATAAAACAAGATAAATATGTATCTAAGTATTGACAGGCATATAGAAATCTAATAAGAAAATTATGATAGAAGAGAGCACACGAGGCTAATGAAATGTGTATTCGTTGTCTTAATTGTAACAAAATACACGATCAGACAAAACGTTAAAGAATTGCATTGCGAATATAAGCAAACTTTTACTTTTAAAACAATAGACACATTTCATACAGATCATAAAGCAATTATTACCACTATAAGAACCAACAGTAGATGAAAGCAAAGGCCATGCAAAAACATACAATGCGGATTAGTAAACTTAGAAAATCTAAAAGACCAGGCAAGTGAGGAAAAATTATGAGTAAGAACTAAATGAAATCTTTGTAAAACTGCCTACAGAAGGAATGGAAGATGATGAAATTGTGAATTTTAAACACTGAAAAAATAATATGTGGAATAACGGATGTAGAAAACAAGATGCTGAAAAGACGAGGTCATGGAAATGTAAAAGACAAAAAAGAAACAGTATAAAAATGGGTGAAAAGCAAACAGGATCGACTCCATAGATCCAGCGATGTTCTAAATACGTGCAGACCAGAATCACACATGCTATATAATTTCTTTCTGTAGTTCATTCTAATTTAAAAATTTAGTTTAAACATGTGTTTATTTTTAATGTTTTTTATTTTTTTAATTTTAGATGTTGTTCTACATGTGGAGTTTGTTTAGCTCTCTTTGTTTTCTGCCATAGTTTGAGGAGGATACACGTGCGAGCCCTACTTGAGGATCAGCGGCAGAATTATATACTTTTCTTATTTAGATAAAAACCAAAGACTGTCCAAACGTAACTGTAATAAACATCTCTCTTCATTTATTCTAACCATCTGAAACAGCCAATTGTTGTTTCGCCCGCTTTGAACTCAAGCGTAGTCCATACATGTACTACTCCTTCTGGTAGACTGGACTGATTTGTGCGAGTGGATTAGCTTTCCCTATTACCAGAGTCCCTCGCCATCAGACAATATCCAGCAACGTCTGCTAGCAGAGTATGTGTATATTTTGAGAACACCTGGGCCTACTTTGTGTCACAGTGATATTGGAATACAATGAGGGCGTTCTGAAAGCCACTAGAGGCGACCTCGTTCACATGATAACCCGTGACATATGTTCACGTGTTTTCAAGTATACATTTACATACGGCACAGTTGATAAGTCGAGCAGTATCTGCTTGTGAACATCAAGCATATTAATATACAGGATCCGCTTGAGAACATCGAGTGAATTAAACATGCATCTCCTGCGTGACTTCAGAGCGTGTTAGGGAAGCGAACAATAATACAACTGAATGCTGACATGCCATAAGAGGCGACTCAGAAGGATAAAATACATTATTTAAATTCCCTAGATTGAGGTCAGCATGACCGAATGGATAAGAACGCGTGCTCTTAAACATCCGGTGTGCTAATGCTGTGGTACGGGGTTCAACCCCAACACCGGGGAGTCTGTCTAAAATGTTGACTTCCCGTCTTTGACTTGGGGACGTAAATTACATGTACCTCTGAAGTCGCAGTGGGTTTGCCTGTTGGCGAGGGACACTGGTAATAGGGAAAGCTGCAAAATTCAGCCCAGTACTACTAGAAGTAGTCTATGGAATGCGCTTGAGTTTAAAGCAACCGAGTACGAGAGGCAAAAGATACAAGGTACAGCTGAGATCTGTACAGCACTACATGGACATTGGTTTTCTTCTTCTGTCCTTTAATCCATCACTGGGTCATAGGCCTTCAACCAAACTACGCCAGACCGTCCTGTCTCTTGCTATCTCCTGTAGCTCCCCTCATGCCCTCATATTATTATTCTTCTCTGTCTATAATTCTCTTCTCCGAGTGTCTTAGGTCTTCCGCTTTTTCGTTTCCTTGTGGGTTCCAGACAAGATATTACCCTGTTATATTTTTTTCATATCCTATTTACAGGACATCGCTGTCAACACCAGCATTTTACTGCTGTTGTTGGTGTCTCGGCAAGTTTACGTTCAGTAGTTTGCCATTGATTTCTGAACGACCAGCTGGAATACCAACACGTTAAAATCCAGCGCAACACGGTCTGCTGTCAAACCAGTCACCGCTGTGTTTCGAACGTGGGTAAGCGGACTTACGGATCGCGTCCGCAAGCCCTTAGTCACAGAGACCGGCCTAGTTATATTTTTTTTTTTTTTTAGCATATCCTTTACAGGACTTAGCTGTCAACACCAGCATCTTTCAGCTGTATGTTGATCTCTTGGCAAGATTACGCTCAGTAGTTTGCCATTGCTTTCTGAGCGGCCGGCTCAGTATCCCGCAAGTCACGAGCGGGGGTCGAACCGCCTCAGCTCTCGCTCCGCTACGAGACTCTGCGTGATAAACGGGATTACAGAGAGAAAGTGTTGTAACCCCACAGCCAGAGAGACCGGCCTAGTTATTTAACCTACAGGTTTTATCAGTGTGTGTCCCATCCCGCATCTTTTTTTCGCCTGCTGGTTCGCTGGGATTTGTTTAGTTCTCTGCATGAACTCCACATTGGTGATTCTATCACATCATTGTATTCCCATTATCCTAGGCGGGCAACAGATGATTAATGCTTGCAGTTTATTTGTAATTCTTTTAGTTGGTCTCCGTGTTTCTGGCCCATAGCACCGATTTGACACTGGAGTTACACAGTCTAAGCTTGATGCTAAGTTTAACTTCCTATGAATTCCGCACACAAAGACAAACATTATAAAGGTAAAATACCTGGTTAGTGCCTGGAAAAAAATATTAAGGGGAATCATTCTGAATAGATACAGAGATGTCATTGACAAATAGCTACGGGATGAACAGGCAGGCTCCCAACAAAACAGATCCTGCACCAACCAGATAGTCACATTATGAATAATAATAGAACAATGTACTGAACTGTATTCGCCACTTAATATTGCATTTGTGAATCATGAAAAGCCCTTTGACATATTATTCTTCTTCTGCCTTCATGCGGAGTTTTCTTTTTCAGATGTAATTGCGGCGTGTTTCGTTATGCACCCTTGGGTCAAGACCCTTAGGCCAACACATCCGACTTTTGCGTGCGTTTTTTATTCAGGTTAGCATTCCTGAGGGACTCTCACTATTGTAGTGCCGTCCACATCTCAGCTGGTCAAGTTAGAACGGTCGAAGACTTCACGGTCAGTCCTTCAATGGGAGGCAGGGGCAGTCCATGGGCATTATCCGCCATCAAAGGAGGCTTCCATATTTTGCAGAGCCGGCACATAATGCTCTGATACTGGGCTCATCCAAGGAATCGCCCGTCCTGCTTATGGCTGCTTTACTTCCTCACTTCAATGTTTTGGGCATTTAGTTCGCTACGGGCCGCTCCCCGCACAAACCAAGAATGGTCGGTCTGCAGATTGCATCCACTCAACGAGCTTTCGATTCGGACTTGTGCTGGTCGCTGTGCTCGGAAGACAAAATAGTCTGAGCTGTTCCGGACACGAAGGACGTTCGGAAGACTAGATAGTCAGAGCTGTTCCGGGCACGAAGAACATTTCATTCGCACGTTTTTGCGTTGTGCCTAATTTATTTGCACCCTTAGACCGGCACATCCGTGGGCATTATCCGCCATCAAAGGAGGCTTCCATATTTGCAGAGCCGGCACATAATGCTCTGATACTGGGCTCACCCAAGAAATCGCCCGTCCTGCTTATGGCTGCTTTACTTCCTCACTTCAATGTTTTGGGCATTTAGTTCGCTACGGGCCGCTCCCCGCACAAACCAAGAATGGTCGGTCTGCAGATTGCATCCACTCAACGAGCTTTCGATTCGGACTAGTGCTGGTCGCTGTGCTCGGAAGACAAAATAGTCTGAGCTGTTCCGGACACGAAGGACGTTCGGAAGACTAGATAGTCAGAGCTGTTCCGGGCACGAAGGACATTTCATTCGCACGTTTTTGCGTTGTGCCTAATTTATTTGCACCCTTAGACCGGCACATCCGACTTCAGCGGGCATTTGGTAAACGGGTTTGCCTTCCCGTGGTTTCGAGGGACATTCGACTCTAACTGCCGCGGTGTTGTCTACATCTCTGCTGGTCAAGTTAGAATGGCCAAAGACTTTACGGTCAGCCCTCAAGGGAAGGCAGGGGCAGTCCATGGGCATTTTCCGTCATCCAAGAAGGCTTCCATAATTGTAGGGCCGGCACCTGGCTCTCTGAGACTGGGCTCACCCAAGGAATCACCACGTCCTGCTCATGGCTGCTTTAATTCCTCACTTCCATGTATTGGACGTTTAGTTCGTCACTAGCTGCTCCCCGCACAGACCAGAAACGGTCAGTCTGCAGACGACATACACTCAACAAGCTTTCACTTCGGACTTCCGTGTAACGGATTCGCTAGCCAAGCGTTCCATTTCGTGTTAATGGGACATTTCTTCTACCTTAGTCTGCAGACGACATCCACTCTGCAGCTTTACACTTCGGACTTCCACGTAATGGTTTCGCAAGCCAAGCGTTAAATTTCGTATTAATGAGACGTTTCTTCACCTTTGACTATACTCACTCAATGCTTTTTTATACAGACTAGCATCGTAACCATTGCGTGCGATTGGGACGCTTTTTCACCTCTAGTAACGCTCTCGAGGTAAGCTACGTGTGCTGCCGTCTTAGCACCTTACCCCCATGCAGCAGAGAGCGAGTAACGGCCAGGCTCTCTCATACGAGGGATTTCATATATCCCTCGGGTGAGAGCCTTCGAGCGAGTGTCTGAGCATGTAGCAGGCTCAGCATCTCACCTCCAGTTTGCAGTGGGTGAGTATCAGTCCGGCTCTCACATCCGGGGCTATTGGCTTAGAGGTGTTCAGCCATATCCCTCAGGAAAGAGCCGTAGAATATGTCTCTGGGCCAAGAATGTTGAGGCACCGTGCGCCTGATTCGGACGTTGAATGCCTGTCTTCAGTCTACCTATAGAGCAGCAGGTGTGTGTCTCTCTTGGTCTGGTTCCTACCCCTAGACTTGTCTGACATGTAGCTGTGCTACGGTCGGCACAGCTCTGGGGATTGGAATACGCAAGCCCCTCTACCACGGCAAGGTGGAGACACTTCAGGGGGGCTTTGACATATTAATAGTATTACTAAAAGTCCATCTTTAGAACTCACAGGGCAAAAGATGTAGGAACAATGCACAATAGAATTAGAGAAAACCGATGAGTGAATGAACATAACACAGACGGGCTTATCGTTTTTTCTTTCTTTCATTATCAAACACAGTGGTAGTTATAACATTGAACTGCGTCGTTGAGAATCGTGTGTAGCGGTGCAGCAACCGACATTTGAACACCCACGTCTTGTCCTGTAATGTTATTTGATTTAGTTCAAGGATTGGCGTGAAGTTGTGAACATATCACGCTTTGATACAAGCTCATCTGTATTCTGGTACAGAACAAGTAGTATCACGTTCTTTTCCACAAGACAGGTGTCCGTGCAACAGCTGATAGTTGACAACTCATGCCCATGTGATGTGATAATACACACGGCAGTGTCTTTAGCGTGAGGTAAACGAAGTGGGTGGTGCTTCATTGCGACAGTTAAGAATAGAGTGTAAAATAGAGAAGACTTGCGGATGGTAAAAGATTTAAAGCATGAAAATTGAGATAGAGGCTGCAACCGCGGCATTTCGATGGCTGTAAAGTGGTACAGAAAGACATTCTGTTTTTATGATAGACACGCAGAGTATGTTATGTAAAATTGACACTGGTCTGTTTCGCGCTGAGTGGATTGCATCGCTCAATAAGACGAAGGTCAAGGGCATATCATGGATTTTCTGTCTAAGGCCTGCAAGAATGCAAGGAAATGAATAGGCTGATAGACTGGCTCCTGCCACTTCTTTGGCCAGTCAGCTACTTATGAACTGGCCGATGTGGTGAATTCTCTCTGGGACAGAGTGGAAACTGCAGCAAAGCAGAGATTTCACATGTGGAGAGATTGAGCAGAGGTCATGGACAACATTAACCACGGCGAGGAGAATGAGCCGACCTATAATCATGCTGCCACTGATACAAGGGAGTGGAAGCAACCTCTTTATTGACTACTGAAGAAGGTGATGGAGCACGTGAGAAATGTCCCGAGTACAATGACGTCGATTCTTGAACAATTCACCGACGCCTCAAAATCAAGACGTCATCCTATACACACGGTTTAATAGCTGGAACTTAGTTTATTTGGTTTACTGTTAGCATAATGCTATGTTAGTTCACTTCTGCAAAAGAGCGCTCGCTCTTAAACATCCGATGTGCTGATTCCGACGAAGCGGGTTAACTCCATACACTGGTAAGTTGAAAAAAATTGTAACTTCTCGTCCTTGACTTGGCGATGTAAATTGCAAGCTCCTCAGAAGTAGGAGTGGGTTCGCCTGATGGCGAAGGACACTGGTAATACAGAAAGCTAATCTTTTTCTAATCTTCATCGATGATCTTGTTGCTAATCTAACGCATGAAATTAAAGCGGCAATGTACGCTGATGACCTGGTTCTATGGAGCACAAATGAACATGCATAAGTGGCCATTGGCAAATAAATGGTGTGTCAGCAGAAATACTGACAAGTGCAGCACAACTCTATTTACCCTCTCTCCAAAACAAAAGGCAGGGATCATCCAGATAAATGGAACGTCCCTAAGAGAAGATAAAGAACAAACATACCTTGGAGTAACATTTTATGGCATGCTGACATGGAGAAAGCATATCAACAAAGCAGTAGCAAAAGCTAGAAGGAAAATAGCCACCCTGGGAAAACTAAGCGGAACCACATGGGGAGCCAGTGGGAAAATACTTAGCAATGTTTATCAACAGAGCATACGACCACACCTGGAATACGGGTCAACTGCATGGTGTTCAGCATCAAAAACCACACTACAAGAGATGGCCAAGGTGCAACATCAAGCACTTACAGTCACCACAGGAGGGATGAGATCAACCCCTAGAGTGGAGATGGAGAAGATGGGGAGGACACAAGCACTGAAAGAGCGCAGAGATACGAAAACGCTAATACAAGCAGAAAAGTTCTTCAGCTTGCCAGGCCACCCTATGAGTAACAGATTTGAAAACTTAGCTGTAGGACAGTTGAAAAGAAACAGTTTTATCCACCAGGCCAATCGACTTTGCAGAGAAACCACCGATCGGCCCACAGTTGGTATCCCCCTGTAAACTATCAGTTATCAGTTATCAGTTGGGGTATCTTCATTGCACTCCGGACATGTCCATAGGTGCTCAGATCTTCCCCCCCCCCCCCCAGCATATGCATCAGCGTCCGGTGGCTAATAGTGCCAGTTCTGTGTTGGTTGACGAGGCGCTTTGTTTTCCCGATGTACCTCTCACGTCTGGCTGTGCCGATTCTTACTGTCACGAGAATACTGTGAGTTTAATGATTCCCTGATAAACTCGAATAGTAAGATTAATGACAATGTAGGACAAGGGTTAACAGTCGAGTACTTCATTCTGAGATGAGGACGAATTAAAGAGCAGTGACCGACTGGTATAAAAATAGGATAGTGTGAGGAGTAATTGACCAGCGATGTTAACGGACAGAACAACAGGGAGACTTCGAGAACGGGAAAATGAACGGAGAAGGCGATCAACGGGTTCGGACGCTTTGAAGTATTAGCGTAAGGGGAACCCAGGGAAACAGCGTAAGAACGGAACGAAACGAGCAACTAATCACTACGTGATTTCACCGCCTTTTGATGTGCAGGATACGTCAAGAGACGTGTGTTGAGGTATGAACATCAAACAATAACGGAGGATGGGCTACTCGATATAAATAGTAGAAATTGGGTTTTCTGTTTTAGTGTGTGTTCCAAACTGGACAGAGATATCTATTAATCCCAGGTGTGGAAAAGAAATTATAGTCCCGTATTGTTTAAGGCAATGGGATATTAGTGCCGATGTGCTTAATTATTAATTTCGATTCCGGGATGATAATAGAAGATATAAGGTAAACTAATCTTAGCGTAATAGTAGCATAGGGATATAGGTGTTTGTTCTTGACTTGTGGCATTGCATTCGTTTATCTAATCGTGTAAACTTTAGTGCACTCATAAATCGTATGTCCGTATGTTTTTCGGAGGCTTCTCAGTATGGCTAGAGAAGGACTCTCACATAAGAAAATAATATGAAACAGACTCATATCACCGGATTATCTATCTCCTCCACAGGTTTAAATCCCGCTATTGAAATCAGAGAAGAAATGAAGGTTACTTCACTTGAGCAAATAAAGTACCTACTTAGAACCAACAAGAACATAGACATGTTTTAATATAAAGAAGTGGTAACGTAACGTCAAATACAGAACACTGTATGCTCAAACGAATATACAACTAAAGCCCTTAAAAGGAAAAGACGTTAACCTGTGGCAAGCAGGGATACTTAAAACTGCATGCAATTGCACTGTGCAGAAACATTAAACTTTAGTAACAAGAGACATTGTGTATAACATTTATAGTAACTCTAGACAATGTTGGATAGTGGCGGTGTGTATTCAGGGGTGGACTATATTACCTTCAAAACACAGGAAATATCTGGATTTCAGTGACTTACCAAATCGGATTATTTTCTGGTGATAAGACATTGAACAGTTTTTTTTTTTTTTCAAGAATTGGATTAAGTCCAGACTCAAGCAGGAGGAGATCATCCAGGGTGAGATCACTCCATTTCTATGTGTGCTGTCCTGTGTTTTAGCCGACAGAAGAGGCGAGAAAGTATACGGCACATACGAAGTCAAAAGTCCTATCTTGCATTCACACTAGCAGACAATACCAACTACATATACACAGTCCATCCATACACCAGACATAGTTTTATTTAATAAATATTTTATTAATTGTTGAAGGAAACTGTTGTCGGAGTATGTGATGAAGGAATAATAGAGAGAGAGAAAGGAAAAGATATATGGAAGGGAAGACAGAAGGGAGGAGTGTAGACAGAAGTCAGTCAAGTATCCCAAAGAAGAAGAAGTAATAATGTGTGCTTGTTCATTCCACGTTCCTCCCGGGACGACAAGTGACATTAAATGGAGGAGCATAGCGGGGTACAGCCAATGCTTAGTGGTACCATCCCTAGCGAGGTACCTGCATATAGGTACATTAAATGGTAGATGCATAGTAGGGCATATGCCTAGCGGGGTAAGAACTACTGCATAAGGGTACTTGCCTAGCGGGGCAGCTTTAAAAGCGGGATAGCTTTAAAAGCGGGGTAACTGCATAAGAAAGGTAACTGCATAGCAGGGTACATGCATATTGATACCTACATATTGGGATATACCTGTAAGTATAGATAATGATGAATTTTAATGGAAGCATGTCCAGGGGATATATGGTGCCAGTACTTTAATGTTGTGGACCTTACAGTGAGAAAGATCCAGACAGGAAAATTGTGCATAGGTGTTCAAACACAGTACTTACCTGTTCACACTTTCACACGTCTACATAAGTCTTTATCCTATATCTTCTCGTGAGGTTGTGAGAGTAGTTGTGGGGTACTGTGTGATGTCATATATAACATATAGATATTAACATATATATATTTAAGTGAGATATGTAGTACGTACTTACTGCCTTAGGGTCTCTTTACCCAACCTGCGGACTTATCTTCTTTTACTATGGCCACTCATAAACTAGAGATGGAAGAACTGAGGGAAAGGGGTGAAGCAATGGGGTTGTCTGGACAAGCCCTATCCGAGTATATACAAGTGGTAGAAAGAGAGCGTCGTCAAGCAGAACGAGAAGATCGAAAGGCAGAGCTCGAGATAAGAAGAATGGAACAGGAGGCCAAGAAACTGGAAATGGAACAGGAGGCCAAGAAACTGGAAATGGAACAGGCGGCCAAGAAACTGGAACAGGAGGCCAAGAAACTGGAAATGGAACAGGAGGTCAGGAGACTGGGACTGGAACAGGACAACAGGAGGTTGCAAGCAGAGGAAGCCAACAAAATAAGGGAACATGAATACTGCATGCGAGAACTGGAGCTCAAGACACAAACGAAGGGAGAAACTGACGGGGCAGAAGGAGGATCCTTTTCCCTGGTTCACTCAACATTAGTGGACATGGTTACCATGCCATGAAGTTTCCCTTGGCGGTCTTTGATGAAAGTAAAGAAAAGATATACCAGTTTTTGGATCGGTTCGAGGCCATGGGAGTTGCTATGGGACTGGATAGAAGCAAATGGGCTCTTAAATTATCCCAGGCATTACGTGGTTCGGGGTACGAGGTCTACACACGCCTACCACCAGGACATGAAAATCATTACGAGGAATTAAAAGCCGCTTTGATGAAGCATTATGAAGTCACAGCACAAACGTATCGGAAGAAGTTTAGATCGTCTAGACTAGAGCCGGGAGAGCTATTCGCCGCCTACAGTCTGAGGCTGAAATCATATCTCCAGAAATGGATGGACTTGGCAGAGTTCAAGCGGGACTATGACAGTTTGGAAGAGCTCATGGTGGTCGACCAGATGCGACAGCAAATGTCAGAACCACTGAAGACATTTTTAGGAGAACAAGGGGCGGAACGGCTGGACGTTGTGAATAAGCTAGCGGAAAGATTCGTAGAAGTCCATGGGGAAGCTAAAGAAACCAATATACAACCCACAAAAGGTCAGGAGAAACAAGACCGAATGAAACCTAAGAACTCGGAAGGAGGAAAAGTGGAACCTTATATAAAGGCGTCAACTGCAGAGTTCAGAGAAGGTGAAGGAAGGAAACCATAACACCTCGAATTCTCCAGCTAAACGACCGTGGTCCGAGAAGTGGTGTTCAATCTGCAAGGTGCCCTCTCATAACACAAAGGACTGCAGATCGAAAGTCCGAAAAGTTATCACTTCGCGGCATGCCAAGTGATTCATAAGAAGGTGATCACAGACAAGGCTGAGGTCGGCGGAAGAAACGCTGACCAAAGAGAGCACACGGAAAGTTTGGAAGGGAAAATGGTGCACACACTGCAGATCGAAAACACATAATACTGTGGACTGCAGATGCAAGGAAAAGGTCGAGGAGATGGAACACACTCAGGACCAAGAGAGACCACCTGTGGTTGAACTGATTGAAGTCAATGGCCAGCAGGTGGCTTGTCTCTACGATTCAGGTTTGGATGGGGAAGCTGTGATAGATGCCAGCCTGGTAAGCCCAGACCAACTTACAGGGGAGACCATAGAGATACAGCCGGCAATGAGGAGTGCTGTTACCATGACGCTGCCAATCGCCAAGGTGGAGATTAAATCCAGGTACGTCACGGGCATTATTCCAGCTGCTGTATTATCTGACTCCTTATTCCCATGATCATTGGCACGAAATATGTCTTTTGGGGATGCCCAAACAGCCAGCCCACAGGGGAGCAGTAGCCAGTGGATCTCAAGGGAAGGAAAAAGAGGCAGAGACACTATGCGACAACTCAGAGATAGGAGAATTGCATACTGCCCAGAGGAAGGATACTACGTTGCGTCCTTGCTACAGGAAGCTGCAAAGAAGTGCTGAGCCACCAGAACGGGGACAGTACTTTCTGAAGAATAGACTACTCTATCGGAGAGCTGGGAGGGGAGACAACCTGCACGAGCAGTGGGTGGTTCCAGAGACCCACCGTCCTCACATTCTTCAGAGTGGACACATCATAGCCGAGAATCGACATATGGGTGTCAGAGAGACCTTGCAGAAAATTTCCGGCCATTATTGCTGGCCAGGAATGACCGGTGATGTACGCCGGTGGGTGAAATCTTGTTCAGAGTGCCAGAAAGCACCACCCAACAAGTGGACTAAGAGTAAAATAGCTCTTAAAGTGGAAGACCAAATGGAAGTATGGGGTCCAGCAGAGACCTAATATACTCCAAGTAGGATGGAAAGGACCTTATCCTGTGGAAAAGGTTGTGTCCAAGAATACCTATGGAATCCGGATCCGGGGAGAACTGAAAAATCTACCTAGACATCTCATTAAGAAATATGAGGAGAGATCCGAGAGCAAAGCTTCGCACCTTATGGTGATGGCAGCCATTAAGAAAAAGGTTACATTTCCAGAAGAAGACCAGAGATCGCCAGTACTACATAGGAGGGAATATGGGAAAGTACGTGATATGTCAGATTTACCTAACGAAGGGAGGAGGGAAATCACACGTCAGGGAAAGGACCAGAGTGAAACCTTCACTAGTAACCCAGTTCAGAAGGGGTGGGTAACGTCCGGAAAGACGAGAAATACCCAGGACTCCAACCGAAGATTGGCTGACCAGATCCAATATCGTCCAAGATGGTCCTGGAAGCAAAAGTCCAGGAGGTTTGGGAAAGACGACTCGGTCCAACGCGGACGAGGGGAAAATTCCCTAGAGGTAAGGCCGGGGGAAACTAAGAGAATATGGAAACAGTATTACAGTCAGGATGGGACAATCCGTCTGTATTGTGAGCCATCGCTTACGCAATTCGAAAGTAGGTCGACAGGACGTACCGGGGCGATGTGACAACACTAGTTTCGGTCATGAGTAGTATAGTAGGGTGTCAGTGAGGTCGCCTACTGGATAACGAGGTGAGCCATGTGAGGATCCAGTCATATTATCAACACTTGATGTTCATAGCTAAGTCGCAGAAGCTCAACGCACGGTGGATGTGATGGTCGATGTTGCGGCAGCAGTATAACTTCACAGTGGAATACATCCCGGGTAAGGAGAATGTAGGAGCGGATTTCCTATCTATACATCCAACTCCAGAGGAAGAGGAATAGGGTGGGGAATCATTGGAATCAAAACTACAGTGAAGAAGAGTCGACGCGGTCTACTCTCTTAAGAGGGGGCCTATGTCACGGGAATACTGTGAGTTTAATGATTCCCTGATAAACTCGAATAGTAAGATTAATGACAATATAGGACAAGGGTTAACAGTCGAGTACTTCATTCTGAGATGAGGACGAATTAAAGAGCAGTGACCGACTGGTATAAAAATAGGATATTGTGAGGAGTCATTGACCAGCGATGTTAACGGACAGAACAACAGGGAGACTTCGAGAACGGGAAAATGAACGGAGAAGGCGATCAACGGGTTCGGACGCTTTGAAGTATTAGCGTAAGGGGAACCCAGGGAAACAGCGTAAGAACGGAACGAAACGAGCAACTAATCACTACGTGATTTCACCGCCTTTTGATGTGCAGGATACGTCAAGAGACGAGTGTTGAGGTATGAACATCAAACAATAACGGAGGATGGGCTACTCGATATAAATAGTAGAAATTGGGTTTTCTGTTTTAGTGTGTGTTCCAAACTGGACAGAGATATCTATTAACCCCAGGTGTGGAAAAGAAATTATAGTCCCGTATTGTTTAAGGCAATGGGATATTAGTGCCGATGTGCTTAATTATTAATTTCGATTCCGGGATGATAATAGAAGATATAAGGTAAACTAATCTTAGCGTAATAGTAGCATAGGGATATAGGTGTTTGTTCTTGACTTGTGGCATTGCATTCGTTTATCTAGTCGTGTAAACTTTAGTGCACTCATAAATCGTATGTCCGTATGTTTTTCGGAGGCTTCTCAGTATGGCTAGAGAAGGACTCTCACATAAGAAAATAATATGAAACAGACTCATATCACCAGATTACCTTTCTTCTCCACAGGTTCCAATCCCCCTATTGAAATCAGAGAAGAAATGAAGGTTACTTCACTTGAGCAAATAAAGTACCTACTTAGAACCAACAAGAACATAGACATGTTTTAATATGAAGAAGTGATAACGTAACGTCAAATACAGAACACGGTTTGCTCAAACGAATATACAACTAAAGCCCTTAAAAGGAAAAGACATTAACCTGTGGCAAGCAGGGATACTTAAAACTGCATGCAATTGCACTGTGCAGAAACATTAAACTTTAGTAACAAGAGACATTGTGTAGAACATTTATAGTAACTCTAGACAATGTTGGATAGTGGTGGTGTGTATTCAGGGGTGGACTATATTACCTTCAAAACACAGGAAATATCTCGATTTCAGTGACTTACCAAATCGGATTATTTTCTGGTGATAAGACATTGAACAGTTGTTTTTTTCAAGAATTGGATTAAGTCCAGACTCAAGCAGGAGGAGATCATCCAGGGTGAAATCACTCCATTTCTATGTGTGCTGTCCTGTGTTTTAGCCGACAGAAGAGGCGAGAAAGTATACGGCACATACGAAGTCAAAAGTCCTATCTTGCATTCACACTAGCAGACAATACCAACTACATATACACAGTCCATCCATACACCAGACATAGTTTTATTTAATAAATATTTTATTAATTGTTGAAGGAAGCTGTTGTCGGAGTATGTGATGAAGGAATAATAGAGAGAGAGACAGGAAAAGATATATGGAAGGGAAGACAGAAGGGAGGAGCGTAGACAAAAGTCAGTCAAGTATCCCAAAGAAGAAGAAGTAATAAGGTGTGCTTGTTCATTCCACGTTCCTCCCGGGACGACAAGTGACACTTACTCCCAGGTCTTTCATCCTGGACAGCGATGTGGAATCACTGACGTCAAAGTCCTCTGTTCTCGCCATATCTTTAGGGACGTTAATAACATCGGCACGATCCATGGGCTGGCCATCTACAGGGGGTGCAGAGCCAGCCAGTTTGTCAGCTCGTTCATTACCCTCGACTCCCGCATGTCCCGGGACGAAGATGAAGGTGACTTTACGGACATCAGACTTCCGCAGCGATTCAGTCCACTGTCTACGTACAGATCCAGCTTCGACCTTCTGAATCATGCTCATTGAATCACTTAATACACACACGTTGGTATAATGCTGTGATTCCAGCCATATGAAAGCCTGTGTAACTGCCATCACCTCCATCGTCATGCTGCTCGTGGTCATAGAGTGGGCACCACTGGATTCTTGAACGGTTCGGCCCGCTGAACGGGCTGTAAATGCCCACGCACTTCTCTGCTGCTTTACAACAGATCCATCTGTATAGATGAGCACTTCGGGGCTATCTGAGTGTTCATAGATGAGCGCGTTAACCTCTGCATTGACAGCGGCAGGGTTCTGTTCTCTGCACCGTCTGTCGAGTGTGATAATGCAGGAGAAGGTACACTTAAAAGCTGGAGGCACCGGCACCCATTCCTTGCCGGGGTTGATACTGGTAAGACTGCAGGCCTGTCTGACGATATCTTCCGCCCGACCCATCCATGATTTGCCCCTCTTTAGCCTGTCACCCTTTTCTCTGAATATAGCGTCATGCAGAGGGTGCTGCTCATCTACACTTAATTTTAAGTATGCACGAGCTCTCCAGATCTTGATCCTGTGTTCCATTGTCGGGAAGTCAAGGAGGTATCTCATTGCTACACAGCTGGTGTCTCTCGTGCAGCCCAAAATGATGCGCATGGCTTCGTTTTGTACCTTTTCAAGTCTTCCAATCTGTGTAGGGCTGACAGTGAGGATGGCCAGGGCATACTCGATGCGTGAAAGCACAAGCCCTTGGAACAGAAGTATTAGCAGTCTTTGCTCGATATTGGCAGTCGCCATGACTCTCATTGCTGACAAACCTTTTCGAGCCTTCGTTATGACATAATCGACATGATCTCTGAAGAACAGGCTGCGATCAAGCCTCACGCCAAGATATGTCATTGACTGGGTTCTACTCAAACTGCTCCCATCCATTCTTACTGCCGGCAGTCTGTTTTCACAATATGGTTGTTTAGGGAGAACCATGTAACCGATGCCTTTGCAGGGTTGACAAGGGCATCGGCATCAGCACACCATGAGGAAATTCGATCTAGTAAACCCTGTAAACTATGCCGGAGCGAACTCCATGGAAAGATGAACATAAGACTATCACTACAAATCCAGACAAAAGTGAGAGGAATATTTAACAAGGAAGAACAGAAGAGTGTACAGCGTAGAACAGCTACTCTCAGCTTCATTGATGAAGAATACCAACAGGACCTCTTAATCCGAGTCTACACAGATAGGTCAGCACAAAATGCTGTTCGAAATGGATGTGCGGGAGTGTACACCATTCATTCATTCATTCATTCATTCATTCATTCATTCATTCATTCAGTAGCATGTCCTTTGCAGAACCTCACTCCCATAACAACCTTCGGGAAAACCTCTCGATCATAAGCAAGATGTCCCGCGTCCGATACACCCATTTGGAGATCATCCGCCAGATCCTCACCCATCTTCTCTTTGGGGAGTGTACATTTAATACCAAAATAATGCTAGGGACACGGCCAGAGTACCAACAGGAAAGTACTGCCATAACCATGATGCTGAAATTGAGGCAATCAAGATAGCAACAGAGAAATTACTAAATACCAGCCATGGTACACAACCTGTGGTGCTATTGACAGATGCAAAATCAGTACTCGAGACGCTCCTGTCTGGGAAATTGCCAGTACTAAGGACACTACTTTCTGAACTTAGCCAGTCAGCATAAGGTCACCATACAGTGGATACTATCCCACTGTTAAATATCTGGAAACGACAGAGGTGATCGACTGGCTAAGGAAGGAGCAAAAAACAGCCTGATGTGCTCGTTACATACCACCAAGAGAAAAGAATGATCAAATCAGTCAGAAAGCCACCAAAACCTGCTCAAGACGACTACCACATTATGGATAGACCAGAACAAGTCATTATTCTGCGCCTCGGAACATGACACAATAGATTACGCAACACATGTACACAACCTGTGGTGCTATTGACAGATGCAAAATCAATACTCGAGACGCTCCTGTCTGGGAAATTGCCAGTACTAAGGACACTACTTTCTGAACTTAGCCGGTCAGCATAAGGTCACCATACAGTGGATACTATCCCACTGTTGAATACCTGGAAACGACAGAGGTGATCGATTGGCTAAGGAAGGAACAAAAAACAGCCTGTTGTGCCCGTTACATACCACCAAAAGAAAAGAATGATCAAATCAGTCAGAAAGCCACCAAAACCTGCTCAAGACGACTACCACATTATGGATAGACCAGAACAAGTCATTATTCTGCGCCTCAGAATAGGGCACAATAGATTACGCAACCACATGAATACAATATTCAAGATTGGTAAATCAGCCATGTGCACATGTGGATTGGCGTCGCAGATAGCAGAGCACATACTCCGAACTGCCCAAATTACAACATTTCTAGGCAAACCTTCTGGCCTAGAGAGACGACATTGGAAGATAAACTCTATGGACCGCTGAGTGAACTAAAAACAGACAGTTAAATTCATACAAGAGACAACATTGCAGTTATAGACATATTTCAAGCGAACGAAAGAATAAGAAGAAGAAAGCTAATCCACATGCAAAAATCAGTCCAGTGCATTTAGAGGTTATGGCACATGTCTGGAATACGCTTGAGTTCAAAGCGAGCGAATGGAGGAAAAAAGCAAATATCAATATCGCAAATTTCTTATAAAACGGGTAATACACAATGTTTAGAATATTCTGGAATGTATATGGGATTCAAAAGCGATGAAGGAGGAAGGTGACTGGTTTAACAGTCTCGATAACATGTGAATTATCAACTCGGGCAGCCTAACACGTTTTTGGTTATGCGCTATGTTCTTATTTATTGCAAATTCTTCACTCATTTAATTTAACTCCATCTGCACAATTTTTGTCTTTTTCTACTATATTACACTAGAAATATACTGCTGTACCTCTCTAGATGTTATCTCAGACATTGTTAGTTAGTTAGTTGGTTAGTCAGTCAGTCAGTCAGTCAATCAGTCAGTCTGTCGATCAGTCAGTCGGTCAGTTAATTAGTTAATTAGTAAATTCGTTAATTAGTTAGTTAGTTAGTTAACCAACAAATCGTCCTCATTGCACATTGGACTATTAGTCTATAAGTTCTCAGATCCTCTACTCGGTATCTCCCTCAAAGTGTAGCAATTGGCGACACCAGTTCTGTGTTGGCTGACTTTGGCTCCCCGAAAGGCGCTCTTGTCCCACTTGTATCTCTGGCTGCCTCCTACTCGCCTGTCTTCGATTGTGTCCTGTATAACGTACACAAGTGTCATGCCTTTTAACTGTTTCAGCGCCAAACAAACAGTAGGTTTGGATCAAACATGGCATACAGTCAAATGAAGAAGTATTATAATGTCAGTTTTCGTTCAGTGAGCATTGATATTGCGGAAGATGCCAAGAAACAAAACAGATAACACGATGACCCAGGTATAGCGATTTATCGCCCTTCTGTACAAATGGGAGGTCACATGTGGCGATATATTATCCTTCGGCACTGAATCAGAGAATGTAGCCAATATATGTCATGTGCTAATTTACAGAATTGCTGTCTTTTACCTGAAGATGCCTTTAGCATTGTCATATTTTGTTCATTTAATTCTGTTGTAATGCGACAAATTCAATTTGTCTGGTCTTTGAAAAATACCTATAGTTCTGTTTGTTTGCTATAGTATTTTATTAATGTTCATATAATATTATTTATGTAGCAATATTTGAACCACTATTCTACAAATCTATGTTCTCTGATAACGTCTGTTTAACTCTTAGTGCCAATGCTCAAAGGACACCTATATACAAGCATATTTTTGGGGAGTTAATGTCGGGTCGTAACTAAACATAGTAAATTGAAGCTCAGTACTTCAGATCGATAAAACACTGAAAATTTCCCCACATATTAACACTAAGATTACTAGAATTGACTTGTATAAATATTAGAATGTATTACGGGTCATATATCTTATTCAGTTTAGATTTGTAGAGACTGAACTTCTGGAGTCGGTAGAGTTTGATACCTTTTGGGCGATATCTGAGCAATTTGGCTTGGCGTACAGTACACTTAACGCTTAGGTTGTCCTTTACCATTGTCATAATACATTTTAATACGTTTTAAAGATTTTTTTGTGTGGTTAAAATCTGACATTACGTCTACGTTGATTCTGCTTTAAATACTATATGTTCTCGCATACAGACTTCATGACAAACAAACCACACGTGAGAGCTTCTCTTGACCGCCATATAGCATCGATTACGGTTATAGTGACGCATGAAGACGGCAAGTAAACTCAAAACACGCCTATTAAAGTGTACACACACTTAAAGATATTGCAAAAGGTTAAAAGAGCCGCAGACTTTGTTCTTCAATCCCGTAAAATGTACAACAATGTCTACTACACCTTGTTCCTTAGTTGTTCCAGTCCCAGAAGAGAACGCATAAAGTTGACGTTACTACGGTGAATAAAAGCATGAGTGCATTTATTTTTCTGTGACGTCTTAAATGGCTGTTAATGGGGCAAAACTATGCACAAGATAAGCCACTGAATGGCTGTGGCAATTCTTTCAAAGATAAAACATACGTCAAGATAAGCAATAACACAACATACAGTACTTGCTTACATCACCAACACATAGATAAACACGACGAGCTGACGAATCCACATGAACAATAGTTGATGTCAAGCGGTTTTGTGGTTTGGTTGAGATTTACTTTTGGAATAGAGAAGAATGTCTCATAGTTCGTCTTTTAATGCTGCGAGTTTTACATTGCCAGTTTAAGAAGTGCTAACACCTGTTTCTACAACTGGCAAATCGAAGCATGACTTAGAGTTTTGCACTACAGAAATACCTTCATCGTTTTATTATCAGTTTGGTCTCTAATCTGTTTATCAACCAGCGGCTAGAAAGTTGTACATGAAATCATTGGGATACAAGGCGAGAGGGCAACACGGGAAGAGAGATATTTAAACAACAATAATATTTGACGTTAGTACAAGCAACAAGAACAAAAGAAGAGTGGCTGGCTGAGTGGCTAGAATGCCGGATTCTCCTTCGGGAGACCCGGGTTGGAATCCTCGGTAAGGTGTGGAATTTTTTCTGTCGGGGGCTAAAGGAAAACTCTAACCTGCACAGTTCACGGCGACTGCAATTAACAGGCGGCCTTTATTTCTAAGGCTCAAGACCCCCCTGCCATACACCGCAAGGTACTATATTGGCAGTAATTGACAGTTATGAAAAGTAACAAGACAAGCGGAACACAGAGTATTACATCTGTCTCCTCTCTGGGACACTTCACGGCAAAAGCAGTAGCTCAAAAGAAGAAGACGAAAGAAGTAAATTTTGTCACCAGCAAACCTTCCCGCGTGCGTATTAAAATTTAAAAAAAAACGTTGTTACAGAACGTCGCAGTCAACTCCAGCATTTTTGGCTGTTTGTGATTCCTGGACAAGTTTACGTTCAGTTGTTTGTCATTGCTTTCTGAATGATCGACACTCATATCATTGTATAGAAACCAATGCAAGGCGGTCTGCTTCCAAATCACCCGCAGCTGTGTTTCGAACGCAGTATGTGGCACAACGGATTGCGTCATTACCCCTTCGAAACAGAGCCATTTGTTTGGAATGTTTGTTGACATAACACTTCACATTAGCTGCTAGTAGCTCTTAATGGTTCCTGTTATTTCCACGGAGATTAAAATAAAACAAAAACGTTACAACTGAAAACACAAACATTCAATTTAAGACCAAAAAAAAGCTATTACAAAAACTGCATATAAGACTTTACATTGGCGACAACAGTAAAATACTGATAAAATAAGAGTAAACCTTACAAACCAATGTATTTCCTTATTGACGTTTAAATGTATGGCGTCTATGTTTCAGTTTAAAGTAACCTTACAATTTGCGGCTATGTCCGACCTGATGTTGGCTCTTCTATCACTGGAGTTTGTTACTGATAGCTCTTGTTGCTATTGATATTTAATATTTAACTGTGTCCATTTATGGTGCAAGATCAAGACCAGGCCTAACATTGTCCAAGATCTGGAGGCACCTCTATGTGGTGGTGCCTTTCAACGTATTGCATCCCCGTCTGCTTACCCTCCAAAGGATCGTCATGATTCTCCATAGATGTGTAAGTTTAGTACCGGTCTTGCACCTCCCACCAGTCTCTGATACTGGAGAGGGAAGGAAGATATCTGCAGATATCGAGGGTAAAGTCTCTATACCATCCTTTCCCCGAACAGATGCTAGGCCTTTCCATAGCTTAGACACCCTCAGCGTCAGAGGTAGTAGATACAAGATAGTCTTCCACAGCCGATCAACAAACCAAGCCACCAACAAATTAATCAAAAAGCCAATAAAGCAATGAATCAACTAAATAACCAATCAGTCATGCAACCAAACAGTCAATAAACCAGTGAACTAACTAAACAACCAACCATTCATGCACCAGTGACATCCTTCTTCTACAAAACCTTCGTAGCTCCGGCATAATTTTTCAGTTGCCTGCTAATTGTTCATGATTCGCGTATGTGTACCTTAATAATGTTAACAAGGAGTCTTGCCTGAAGGAATCACACACGGGTATATACAAGCAAACGTTTGGACTAAATATTTGCTGGAATATAAAAGTACTACTATAATCTGGAATTTAGATAGTACTTCAGTTTTTCCAGCTAAATATTGGTTGCTGTTTTGTTTTCAAAGTTGTGGTGACCGTTTTCTAGTAAAACGACAGACCCTGCAAGGTGTCAGGGAAGAAATAATGATTCGTGTCTCAGATCCGCAAACGACCATGTCAGAGAGTTTTGAATTTGTAGAGATAGCTGCCCCGCCAACAAACTGGCTTCCTCTCAAATGCAACGCGCTGTGTCGGTCCATGGCGTCGTATTCAGTATATTCGCGTCTAATGTCTGTAGGTGTCGCTCCACACTTCGCAACCAAATGGACGTATCTAGTTAGTTAGTTAGTTAGTTAGTTATTCGCAGTTCCAACTTCACAGCAACGGGTCGTCCCCATTATGCTCCGTTCCTGTGCCAGTGAATATCACACAAAATGCTCCCCACTGCCCAATGTGAAAAGTGGAAAAGACAGGAGTCTCGACAAATAACAGCCCGCACAGATCTCTGTGCATAATGCCGCCGCCAGAATGTCAACACAATAGTCCCCCACAAAACATCCATTTCATTTCTGATGGAATCAGCAGTCATTTTCCCATCTGGATGCTTCCTAGATGTTCACCCACACAGTCCATGAAATACAGTTCATTGTCGACCGGTAGTGGCAGTCAACCAGAAGCCCAGCAGCCACGCATTTCTGCATAAGGCAAAAACCGGTCAACTCTGGGACGTATCTAGTATTATGATAAGCTCCTGCCCAAAGTAAATGGGATGGAACTCCTCGTTTCAATTTGGTGAACATTTAACGATGTTATCTCCCTTAAGCTACAACCAATTTTCTTTACTTCAAATGACTATTAAATGCTTAGAAGTAGCCAGTTACGAATGAATACTGAATGGAATCGGTTTATTATAAGGGTATCTTTTATCTGCATTACGGAAGTATAGAAAAGCACATAAGCAATGAAACAACATTATTAGTTTTGTCAGTGTTTTATTACGGTCAATTAGTCAGGTCTTAATCAGATATCAGGGGGGTACGGGGTGTCAGGCATTGGTAGCACCTTTGGTAAGGATGGCTCTCATGTCCTTTCAGGACCCATCCCCCACTGGTCCAAGTCTGACACCCAGCTCGTGCCTGTGGCTCCTAGTAGCTGTCAGCATGCGACAGCGGCCACCCCCCGGGCAACAGCTGTGAGAGGCTGGCTAAACCAGGCATGGGTATCCGATTTGGTGTCAAACCAAGAGGTAAACTAGGGTATGCCTACCCAGCATGTGAAGACAGGATTCGGCAGACTGCGCGGAAGAAATCATTCCTGATTCAACGGGCAAGACGGCGTTTACCTGCAAAGCGTTGTGGAACGTAATGAGCACGGCAAGGCACGTAGAGCGCCCTGGTCATCCACTGCACCTGTATTCGTCTCCAATCGTCTCGACTTGTCTTGCCACTGGACTCAGATGGACTCAGGCGAGAGAGTGAGGTCGACGAATTGCGCAACTCTTCCTCACTTTAATCCAAGTCATCGCGCAAGTCATTCTTCATCCAACGTCACTTATCACCTTCAAGCCCTGTGGCGATGGGCGAGCGGCAAAGCGGCAGGCGTGGGTACGCTGGCAGCCGTAGTCGCAGACCTGCACACAGGCGGCTCAGGCCATATGGTCGTCTTCTACTGACCGGAGCAGCAGTGGGATTCGGCAGCCCCCTGAGCGACTGAGCAGCCCTCTATAGGAACACACTGCTCACCTCCATAGCATGAGGAAGGGGCTAGAAAAGGTGCCCTAAACATTGTCTGCTTCATCACTACCTAACCAGCTAGCCGCGGTTGGTGGGTACCCTAACTGCGGTCGACATACAAAGAAAGATAAAACAAGCAAAGCTAAAAGAGTAAACCATAGTCCCTTAACAATTGGAACTTGGAATGTACGCACCCTACTTGACAGAGACGGCGCGTCGGGTCCAGAGAGACGAACAGCACTGATTGGGAGAGAGCTGGGCAGGTACAACATCGACATTGCAGCCTTGAGCGAGACACGACTTGCAGAAGAAGGCCAAATCTGTGAAATTGGTGCCGGCTACACATTTTTCTGGAGTGGAAGGAAAAGCGAGGAAAGACGCCAATCCGGTGTGGGATTTGCCATTAAGTCAGCCCTGGTCGGCAAATTAGCTGGATTTCCAAAGGCTATAAACGACAGGCTCATGACCATGAAGTTGCCTCTGCTGAATGGAAAGAAGCACGCAACCATTGTGAGTGTCTACGCACCAACTATGACCAACGAAGTTGATGTCAAGAACAAGTTCTATGAGGACCTGCACAATGTATTAACATCTGTTCCCAAAGGAGACAAACTTATACTCCTTGGGGATTTCAATGCCAGAGTAGGCACGGACACCACCTCTTGGAGTGGCATTATTGGAAAGCATGGAGTCGGAAATTGTAACAGCAATGGACTCCGCCTCCTTCAGACATGTGCCGAACATGATCTCCTGATTATGAACACAATTTTCCGTCTCCCCATGAGATATAGGACATCGTGGATGCACCCTCGCTCGAAACACTCGCACCTCATTGACTATGTCATCGTCAGGAGGAGTGACAGACAAGACGTTCGAGTGACAAAATCCATGTGTGGTGCCGAATGTTGGACAGACCATCGTCTCATTGTCTCGAAAATAAACATCCACATCAGGTCACCACGGAGTCCTCAAGAGGCGAAAATGCAAACAAAGCTAAATGTCACCCGCCTAAACAGCAAGAAAATGCAGCAGTCATTTGAAAATATGCTGGAAGACCGCCTCAAGCCCAATGCTGAAGCTAAACAGGATACAGAAACAGAATGGAGAGCCCTAAAGGACACAATTTACAACACTGCTATGGAAATCCTGGGGCCAGCCCCCCGAAAGCATAAAGACTGGTTTGATGAAAATTCCGAAGACATCAACCAATTGCTGGCCGAGAAACATCTTCTCCTCAAGGCACATTTGAATGACCCAAAGTCAACATCAAAAAAAAGATGCTTTCAAGAACATTCAGAGAGTAGTGCAGCAGAAACTTCGGCACATGCGGGACTCCTGGCTGAGCAGCAAAGCTGATGAAATTCAGGGCTTTGCTGACAGACATGATATGAAAAACTTCTACGACTCACTGAAAGCGGTCTATGGTCCTTCATCACCAGGCATAGTTCCCCTCCTCAGTGCAGACGGGGGAACATTGTTCACCGATAAGAAAGAAATCCTCCAACGCTGGGCAGAGCATTGCAGCAAAATCTTAAACGCAACTTCCTTCTTCGATGATGAAACCATCAACTGCCTTCCTCAAGTTCCCACCAATGAGACACTTGATGACCTGCCAACCATAGTGGAAATAAACAAAGCCATCCAGCAACTCTCCAGCGGCAAGGCACCTGGTCCTGACTCCATCCCAGCAGAGATATACAAGGCAGGTGGGCCGGTCCTAACAGAGCAGCTTCACCAAGTCTTCACAAACATATGGATGAACGAGACCATGCCACAAGATTTTAAGGACGCGTCAATAGTCCACCTTTACAAACGTAAAGGAAACCGCCAATCCTGTGACAACCACCGAGGCATCTCCTTGCTTTCAATTGCAGGGAAGATACTCGCCAGAATTCTTCTCAATCGCCTCACAGCCCATCTCGATCAAGGTCTTCTTCCTGAGAGTCAATGTGGCTTCAGAAAAGAACGTGGAACTGTTGACATGATTTTCGCTGCAAGGCAGCTGCAAGAGAAATGTCAGGAACAGAACTGCGAAATGTTCTCCACTTTCATTGACCTTACCAAGGCTTTTGATACAGTCAGCAGAGAAGGACTGTGGAAGATTATGGCAAAATATGGCTGTCCACGAAAGTTTGTCCAAATAGTGCGGCTATTTCATGACGGCATGCAGGCAAGAGTACAGGAAAATGGTGAACTGTCTGAACCCTTTCCTGTCACCAATGGAGTGAAGCAAGGATGTGTCCTGGCACCAACACTGTTCAGCCTCATGTTTTCAGCCATGTTGATGAATGCCTTCGAGAACGACGACATTGGAATAGACATCAACTACCGTATGGATGGAAAGTTATTCAATCTCAAAAGGCTGAAAGCTAAAACCAAAATTGACAGCGGCACCGTCAGAGAGCTCCTGTTTGCTGATGATTGCGCTCTATACGCCAACTCAGAGGCGGACATGCAACATAATGTTTCAGCTTTCTCACATGCCTGTGCCAACTTTGGGCTCAATATCAACTTGGAGAAGACTGTAGTTATGTACCAGCCAGCTCCAGGGAATAATCACACTGTGCCGAATATCAAAGTGAATGATCATAGACTAAGTGTTGTGGACAAATTCACCTATCTTGGCAGCACCGTGTCACAAGCTGCCACAATCGATGACGAAGTGAATGCAAGAATTTCCAAGGCCAGTGCAGCCTTTGGCAGACTGTACAAGAATGTATGGGACAGAACTGGAATAAGCCTGCAAACAAAGCTAAAAGTCTACAAAGCAGTTGTATTATCCACACTGCTATATGCTTGTGAAACCTGGACTGTTTATCAGCGACACGCTAGGAAATTAAACCACTTCCACACAGTCTGCCTAAGGAAGCTACTGAAGATTAAATGGCAAGACAAGATTCCAGACACTGAAGTCCTAGAAAGAGCATCCATGCCCAGTATCCACACTCTACTGATGAAGAATCAGATTCGCTGGGCTGGTCACTTGACTCGCATGCCAGATCACAGGCTCCCTAAACGAATTTTCTACAGCAAACTGCGTTGTGGTAAACGCTCCCAAGGTGGCCAGAGGAAACGTTTTAAAGACACTCTGAAAATTTCACTGAATGCTTTTGGAATTCATCATGACACCTGGGAGGCTGCAGCCAGAGACCGAAATTCGTGGCGTGCATCATTGCGCAAAGGTGCAGTCATATGTGAGGCAACCAGGACTGCAAGAGCTGTGAAGAAAAGGCAGGACAGAAAAACCACTGCAGGAAATCCTCCTCCAGAGACGTCAAGCATTCTTTGCCCACATTGTCAAAGAACATTTCGAGCCAAAATAGGCCTTATCAGCCATCTTAGAACCCACGGCTCCACACCTTCAACCCCACTGGATGAAATGAATGGTCATCATCATTCTTGATGGACAAACAACAATCAGATATGACTGAGCCACTGTATAACAGTAGGCAGTACTACCTGCTTTCTGTCAGCGCTGAATGTTGCGCGGCGCTTACCAAACCCGACACCTCACATTGTGCCAACGGCTTTGGGCGGAGGACCTGCAATTGGGAGGGTATAAGCCTTATCCTAGTGCGAAATGCAACCTAAAGATATAATGTCACAGCAGGGCAGGCCAGGCCCTAAGCCTTGGTTGGCAGCTGGTTTAGGATCGAAGCTCCGACGGGCGGGTAATTAGAGCATTGCTTTGCTGATTCGGCAGCTTCTGCAGCTTCTGTCTTGTTCCAGATATAGGGGTGTTACCTTTCCTCTGGAGTGAACTAGGCAGGCCGTGAGAAGGATCGTGCTGCATGGGCAACACATGGTCTCTATATTTCAGCCCAGGTTGTGTGCTATGGAGAGGTATAACTCTATCTCTGGTCTTAACCGGTCTGGGAATCAAAGCGAGAAGTAGCAATTACAGGTTATAAGTCCTTGTCAACTTGCGTAGACATGGGGCGCCACGGGTTGCCTCTGACGGAAGGAGACACTTACACGTGTCACTAATCAGCTACCGCTCGCCTTAAGGTGAGCAGCCCCCGGGCCAATTGGATGCTGATCTATCACAGTCTGCCTGCTTCATTGGGTGATTGAATCGCAGGCTGTAAAACCAATGCACTAGCTACTAAAAAAAAAAGAATAGAAACCTCAAGCTACGACTTGCAACATAGAACTAGGAACCATGTGTCCAGGATTTTCCACTGACCTGACGAATATTGACGATGTGAGAAAAACGGCTGTGATTTATGCTGAACTCAATCGTCTTAACATTGATATTGCTGGCCTGCAGGAGACTCGCCTCGCCGAGAAAGGGTCACTCAGGGAAAACTATTACACCTTTTGTTTAAAGGTAGAGGGCAGGAAGTAAACAGACAATATGGAGTGGGCTTTACAGTGAATAATTCACTACTGGGAATGATTGAAATTCCAGCTGGCGGAAATGAAAGATTACTACCCCTGCGCTTGGCAACCACTTGTGGTTTTGCCACCATTATCACTACATATGCACCTACACTCACTTCCCCTGATGATGTGAAGGAATCATTCTATGAGGAGTTAGACTGTGATCAAGGCAGCACCAACAGATGACTACATGTATATACTCGGTGATTTTAATGCTCGTGTGGGCAAGACTCCAGTTCATGACCAGTGTGCTTTGGAAAATACAACATCGATCACCCGAATGACAATGGCAAAGGCTGTTGGAGCAATGCACCAGAAACGACCTATGTATTACAACTCATTTTTGAAAAGAAAAGAGCTGCATACGGTCACGTGGAAACATCCAAGATCTGGCAATTGGCATCAGCTAGACTTCATTATCACTCGGAAACATTTGAACCAACCATCATCAAGTCGAAGTTACCACAGTGTTGATTGTGATATGGATTATTCTTTAGTTGTTGCAAGGGTTAGACTGAGACCAAAGAGAATCTACACGACTAACCAAAATCTAGCCCCAGGATTAATATTATTAACACCCAAAATCCCGATTAAGTGCTTTGAGTTTCAATAGTAACGTTTAGACACTTTCACTGACACATCAGAAAATTATACAGTAAGTGGGGTAAACTTAAGGAAACTCTTTATAAACCAGCTGTAAGGGTTTATAGCACTGTGGATCACAAGAGGCAGGACTGGTTTGCGTCAAACAGACAGACACTGCAGCCGTTGATTGATAGAAAGAAGATAGCTAGCTCTCTTAAGAAACAAGGAAAGAACAATGCGAAATACTCTCAGCGAGCTGAAACAAGCTTGGAAGAATGTGAAAAAGGCTGCCAAGCAGTGTGAAAAAGACTATTGGATCAAGTTATGCGAGTACATTCAAAATGAAAGTAAGAAGGGAAATATCAGAAGCATTATGAAGGTATAGATAAGGCCTGTGGTCCAGCGATCAAAAGAAGTGCACCACTGAAAACCTTGACTCGAGAAATCATCACTGATATAAACAGCAGATGGATAGATGGGTAGAACACTATTTTGGAGCTTTACTGACGTAAGACCAAACTAACGGATGATGCCCTCAACGCCATAGAGGCCCTGCCAACTCTTGACCACCTGGACACACTTCCCACCATAACAGAAGTTAAGTGTGTTATAATTGAACTTACATCTTGCAAGGCTCCAGGTAAGGATGGGATTCCAATAGAGGTTATCAGGAGTGGGCAAGACTCTACAGATCCACCAGCTAATAGAGCTATGCTGAGAAGGACAATTCCCACAGGATTTCAAAGATGCAAGCATCATGCCACTGTAAAAGAACAAGGGCGATCGGAGCGACTGTAACAACTATAGGGGTATCTCATTTCTGTGTATTATTGGGAAAGTATTTGCCAGAATTGTTATGCGCAGAATTTAAATCCTGGGAGATCAAGTCTACCCCGAATCACAGTGTGGCTTTCGACGGAATTGGTCTACCATTGATATGATATTATCATTGCGACAAATGCAAGAAAAATGCCCAGGCTTCACCCCTTGATGACTTGATGTTGTTACAGTCTGATCAAGGTTATAGATTCCCAGCCTTCACTAGATTCATTTAGTAAGGAGCGGCTGGCCGAGTGTCTAGAATTCCGTTGGGATACCCTGTTTTCAATCCTCATTAAGATGTGGATTTTTTTTCTGTTGGCGGGGGGGGGGGGGGGGGGGGGGGGGGGGAATACAACCCTAACCTAACAGTTTGCGGCCACTGCACTAGCCAAGCGGCCTTAATTCCCCAGGCTCAAGATCCCCTTCCAACACCGCAAGGTACTATAGGGAGTAAATGACAGTTTTTGACAGTCCGGCCCATTGCTCTTGCGCCTTCCACAGTAGCTAGGCACGCATGCCTATTAGCTTGCTCGTTTCATTTTACCCCTGCGAGGCCTGGTACACTAATGGAGCGGAGTTTTGTCAGACTTAACCTCCTCAACTATTCGAGGCCAGCTCATCTCGATGATAATATTTACGAGATGGTGATCATGATCACAATATTAAAATCTAACCAGTGTGGGCAGTTTACACCTGAAGTTAGATTATGAAATGGACAGAAAGAAGGGTAGGGTGGATATACCGATAGAAAGACTATTTGTGTTCGAACCCGAATGTATACAAACAGAAGTGTTTAGAGGACAGCTTAACAATACGAAGTATAATTATGTCCAACTGTAAGGCACACATGCATGTTCGCACCTTTTATCCACGCCAACGTGACCGTTAGAGTGGGAGCGTTCGCTCTTAAACTTCCGGTGCGCTGAATGTGGAGTAAGGGGGCTCAACCCCTATACCTGTATTAAGTTGAGCTCAAACGTTGACTTCTCGTTAAGAAAGCAAACAATTGAACAACTCATTGCCTAGAAGTCAACCTGGGGTTGATTGCATCGTCCTGCAAAAGACAAAAAAAAAACGTGCTAGTAATACGTTTGTGTAAATGTAGGGTGTCGCTGTTTGTAATGTGTTTCCATTATGTAATTACAATATGTTGTTGTTGTTTTTTTGTTGTTTTTTGTGTACTTGTCACTGGTTACACTGTCTTGCCCTTTGTGCGTTTTTGGGTGGCATGTGCCAAAAGATGACAGTAATTATATTTACATGAATGGCACTGCAATGATGGTAGTATGATAAAGATGGAGGTGATATTGTATACTTACATTCCCTCATGTTGGCGATAATGATTATGATAATGGTAATAGTGTTACTGTATATTTTCAGAGACATTGGGAGCAAGTCGCCGCTGAACGCGGTGCATGGAGGGCAAACATCAGAAATGGAATAAAGACAAAGGAGAAAATTATTGCAGATAAGTCACACACCGAGCGTGTGAGACGTAAGATGGTGCATGATGGTGGAAATGACCACGTGTTCACATGCGCCCATTGTGAACGGACATTTACAGCGCAAATTGGCCTCATCAGTCACATTCACTACCGCCATAGGTAAAAGTTATTATGCCTTTTTAAAGCACAAACTATCGTCTGTCAAGACGGCAATGTGCCAATGATGATGATGATGATGATGATGATGATGATGATGATGATGATGATGATGATGGTGGTGGTGGTGGTGGTGGTGGTGGTGGTGGTTCTGTCAAGCTACATAGATTTGTGTGGGTGGTGATGATGATGGTGTTGATGATAAAGATGATTGTAGTGTTTATGATGGTATGGTGGTAATTTAGTTGTACATGTGTTAACAGAACTATGTGATTCATTTATACACGAAGGCTTAATGTCACCCCAGGTGGCTATTTGTTCACGTTTGCTAGTATTCTGATTTTTATCTTAGGCTTTCGTTGTAAAACTTTTTTCCGTTCTTCATATATGTGATAGCCTGAGGCGACACATGATGTTGATGATGCTACCAATACCGGCGTCCCTCGCAGTGCCCTAGGGTATGACGGGAAGCTGCTCAGAAAACACTGATAAATAGAGGTGCGTGTCAGTTTCCCGGTCTCTCCAAACCAGACAACCGTGGCCGAAGGAGCGATTATGTAGATCGCTGTAGTATAAAATAGGGAGGCTTTAACCAGCCCTCCCCAGTCACTGGACCAGAGCAGGGAGTCACAAATGCCTCTAGATTTAACCAAGACTGGCTTGTGTGGTCCACACACAAGGACCGAGGAAATCCATGAAAATGACTGGCAATTTGTAAGCCCACTCTTGGTAGTGACCCCTGGCCATGGTTGTTGTTGTAGAGCAAACTTGAGCCCCAGCTCTGGTTAATGTCGTAGGCCACTCACACTTCCATTCGTATACCTGTTTATGCCACTATATCTCTGCTGTTAGGGTTATAGTTTTGTTATTCATTATGTTATGGCTCTTTGCTGTATCTGGTCCCAGTCGGCCTATGTGATGCGGGTGTCTTGTGTGGGTATTGAGGTTGCCCTTCGACTCAACTGAACATGGTTGAGGTTTTCACTATCATTCAGAGACCGCCCCTGTAGTCAGTGCTAGGCAGCAGTTATCTCTAACTGTGGGATTTCAGATTCCCATTTCTGTATGTACCGACTGTCCATGAGTCCTGAGATGATTACAATAGAGAGTCCATACCTGTTGTTACCGTTGTTGTTTACGTTGAGGCTCTGTTGTTGCCATATCCTTGTTGGTTTGTGGAGATGGGTACCTAGTCATGTGCATAGCGATGTTAGGCAGCAGTGATTACTGTGGGAACATAGGTTCCCATTTCTGCATATGTCAGTTATGTGACATGTCAGGATGCCTGTTTGTCACTAAATCATGCAGTTCTGTCAATAAAAGCCTAATTTTGTTGTTCTTAATTTGTTTTGTTTAGTCTGTAGTTTGTTGTGTAAACTACTTGATCCTGTTACAGTCCAGCAGTGTAATCTTCTGTCTGGGGTGTACAACAGTATATCCCCCGCCCTAAGAACTCCTGGAATCTTCTGTCTAATTCTGCCCCTTTTCTTGTTAACTGAGGAGAATATATACAGTGCTCTTTCTCTATTTCTTCTTATCGTCCTTTTCTTCTCTGGCCCACTAAAAGTCAGTGTTGCGCTTCTTTGTCTTTGAGCACCTAAGTATAGGAAATTACATCTTCCTGTCCTTGATATTCTACCTCCTGTGACATTTATATCCATTTACACTTATCATCTTCTTAATAATCCATGCATTGTAACATTGGTGATTACTCTGTCCACAACCTTCTGCCTCGAATACTGCCAGTGATTTATTTCTGATGCAGACTTTCCTCTTTGCCATGGTGTCTGTCCAGCATCGTCCCCCTTGGTCTCTTTCTTCCTCTCCGCCCCTCCAACTCTTCCCTCATGACGTGCCAAGAGAGTGCTGCATTGATTTCTTCTAATGCGAGTAACCAAGTCTCTTTGTGAGTTATCTTCTTTCAATATACCTTCATTGCTCTTTCTATCATCCCACCGTGTTCTCATAAGCAACCACAGTTTTCATATAGTTTCACTTCCGTACATCAGGATTATCTTAAATTAGCTCTTAAGAACTATTTTCCTCATCTTGATGGACAATAATATATATTGCACCGTGCAACCATTGATAAATAAACTGTATACACATATGTTTGGTCCTATAGTCTGTTTTTTTTTTTTTTTTTTTTTTTTTTTTTTTTTTTTTTTTTTGGCCCCAATATAAACATCCATATCTCAGTAACCAACTTAGGGAAAATTATGAGATTGATTGATTGATTGATTGATTTAGGAACCGACATCACAGCATTCAGGACATTTAGTATATAACCTTATCATTATGTCCACCCAACCAAAAAAAAATTGTTCTGGAGATTTTACAGCAGATTTCAAAGTTTGTTTATATGCGGTATATAATTTACGGGTCTTAGATGAAATTCATAATTTTAAATGTATTACAGCGTAGCCTGACAATCAGCGCTCAATGTTGAATATTGTACGTGTTTTGAAGGGATTGGCCTTATGCCAACTCCCCGCGTTGTTCAAACTAGGTCTGTTCAGAGGTGTCTCAAAATGTGGGTTATTTCATGAAACCTGATTAATATGTTTTTTTTTTTTTTTTTACTCTTACCACTTATCGCTAACATTGAAATGTGTGAATATTTTTCAATCGGATTTAATGCGAAATTGTACACTACAAAGAATCGCTATGAAGTTGTACACATATTTTTGTCAAGAAGCTGATCGCAGGAAACTGTTTTATACTATTACACATTCCGAAAAAAGAACAGTGCATGCATTGGGTTTGAGTAAACGGTAATTTCGTCGATGGGTGCAAGAATCTGGAATTAAACCACCACGCAATAACAAAACTGGTAGGTAGAAAGATTATTGTAGACAGCTTTGACAAAGATGTCATAAGGCGAGCTATTATAAAAATGATTTTAAAAGTCGCTTAAAATTCGACAGGGTCGACTTGATTGCACCGGGTGTTATCCCATATGGCTCAGTCTCTTTCCGCAGCGCGGAAAGCATCGCACAAAGCACGAACTCCGCAGCTCTAGCGAAGGCCCACAGAAGTCTCCGAAAAATTTAACTCGTGAACCGAAGGATGCGGCCCGGAATCGAACCCACGACCTTTGGAGCCCGAGTCAAAAGGCTTAACCACTTCGCCACGGAGACTCCTAAAATTATAAAAATTTTGGATTTTATATCCAGGATTATCCAGCATTATAAAAATGCTGGATGCCAAAGAAACAGTGACTGTAAGAAAACTTAGGGTTTGGTTCAGAAAGAACAATAACATAGAACTATCCAAAACAACTTTGTGGAAAATTATAAGGACATTATCTTCACTATTTGAAAGTACAAGGGCGGTAGAATTAATCTTTTCGAGCAACCGCATTTAGGAGCCATGAGAAGCAGATACCTACGTGAAATAAGGGAAATGCGCAAAGAAAATTATGGCATAGTGTGTTTGGATGAAATGTGGATCAATGCGCACCACACAAGTGATAAGGAATGGCAATCAGTGGATGGACAGATAAAGCGATATGTGCCCAGTAGTATAGGACAGCTTTTGGTCATGGCCCATGCTGGTAATACGCATAATGGTTTACAACAGAATGCTGGGCTCGTGTTCGTATCAAAGCATACAGACAATATGGATTATCATAATAAGATGAATGGTAATGTATTTAGAGATTGGCTCGAGAATACTGTGCTTCCATCCCTAGATAGACCGTCGTGTCCAATTATGGACAATGCATGATATCAATGTTGTTGCCCAAGAAGACAAAATACCTACAGCATCGAGCACAAAGGGAGCAATAAAGATATGACTACGAATGGAAAACATACCATTTCCAGAAACGTATTTCTAGCTAAAATTGTTGTCCCTTGTAAAACAGACGCCAAAAAGCAAGAAATATCAAATCGACAAGTTGATAGAAGAGCATCGTCATGGGTGCTTGAGACTCCCCCGTACCATTCTCATGTTAACCCTATAGAACTTGTGTGGGCTAAAATTAAAGGACAGGTGGCAGCTGACAATACTATATTCAAATTGTCTGACGTCAGGATACTAATCCAGTCCGCGCTATTAAATATTGATAAAAGTTACTGGGAAAATGTGAGGACCATGTGTTGAAAGAGGAAGAGGATTATTGGAGAAAGGATGGATTGAATTTTATGCAACCGAGAGCAGTCATCAACCTATTGGAATCGTCCGACACAGATTAAGGTCTGAGCAGATCGCAGACCTTAATCTACGTGCACACCAACTGGGATATTTTGCTACAAATATTCAGAAGAATTGCAGGCCCTAAACATTACAGCATCAGCACAATGTCAATGGCAACAGTTTGCATTCCACAGTGATGAATTTTCAATTCCACAAGCCCTCAGCGGTGACAAACAACTGTATGACACGTGTGGCGTGTCGTAGGCTCTTTTCCAATCTCTCTCTCTCTCTGTCTCTCTCTCAATCTCTCTCTCTCATTCTCCCTCAACAATCGTGCTTCTCTGTGCCTACCTATGCCATGGGTGGAGTGTCATAGGCTGTTTTCCAATCTCTCTCTCTCAATCTCTCTCTCTCTCTCTCTCAATCTCTCTCTCTCTCTCTCTCACTTTCTCTCAACAATCGTGCTTCTCTGTGCCCACCTATGCCATGTGGGACGGGTCGTAGGCCCTTTTCCAATCTTCTCTCTCTCTTTCTCTCTTTCTCGGTCTCAATCTTTCTCTCTCTCTCTCATTCTCTCTCACCAATCGGGCTCCTCTGTGGACATTACCTATGCCATGTGTGGCGTGTCGTAGGCTCTCTTCCAATCTCTCTCTCTCCCCTCTCTCTCGTTCTCTCTCTCAATCTCTCTCTCATTCAATCTCAACGATTGTGCTTCCCTGCGCCTACCTATGCCATGTGTGGCGTGTCGCCCCTATGCCATGTGTGGCGTGTCGTAGGCTCTTTTCCTATCTCTCTCTCTGTCTCTCTCTCAATCTCTCTCTCTCATTCTCCCTCAATAATCGTGCTTCTCTGTACCTACCTATGCCATGGGTGGAGTGTCGTAGACTTTTTTCTAATCTCTCTCTCAATCTCTCTCTCTCTCTCTCTCTCTCTCTCTCTCTCTCTCTCTCTCTCTCTCTCTCTCTCTCTCAATCTCTCTCTCTCTCATTCTCCCTCAACAATCGTGCTTCTCTGTGCCTACCTATGCCATGGGTGACGGGTCGTAGGCCCTGTTCCAATCTTCACTCTCTCTTTCTCTCTTTCTCGGTCTCAATCTCTCTCCTCTCTCTCTCTCTCTCTCTCTCTCTCTCTCTCTCTCTCTCAACAATCGTGCTTCTCTGTGCCTACCTATGCCATGTGTTGCGTGTCATAGGCTCTTTTCTAATCTCTCTCTGCCCCCTCTCTCTCTCTCTTTCTCTCTCGCAATCTCTCTCTCATTCAATCTCAACGATCGTGCTTCTCTGCGCCTACCTATGCCATGTGTGGCGTGTCGTAAGCTCTTTTGCAATCTCTCTCTCTCTCATTCTCTCCCAACAATCGTGCTTCTCTGTGCCTACAGATAGTCATGTGTGGCGTGTCGTAGGCTCTCTTCCGATCTCTCTTTTTCGATCTCTCTCTCTCTCTCTCGATCTCTCTCAATCTCTCTCTCGCTCATTCTCTCTCAACAATAGTGCTTCTCTGTGCCTACCTATGCCATGTGTGGCATGTCGTAGACTCTTTTCCAAACTCTCTCTCTCTCTCTCTCTCTCTCTCTCTCTCTCTCTCTCTCTCTCTCTCTCTCTCTTCCATCTTGCTTCTCGGTGTCTACCTATTCCAACTATATTGCTGGTGGTCTGATGTTACACAACCACTGGGGGGGGGGGGTTGATCCTCATATACGTTGTATAAAAATCAACCGTGCTGGCTCTATTTCATAGGGTACAGTATGAGTGAAGCCTCGTATATGTAGACCGATCGACCCCATACACATCCGGTGGCGTGCCGTAGGCACTTCTCCAATCTCTATCTCTTTTCCTCTGTCTCTCTCTCTCTCTCTCTCTCTCTCTCTCTCTCTCTCTCTCTCTCTCTCTCTCTCTCTCTCTCTCTCTTCCATCTCACTTCTCTGTGCCTACATATTCCAACCATATTGCCGGTGGTCTAATTTCAACACAACCACTGGGTGATTTGATCCTCAAATACGTTGTATAACAATCAACCTTACTGCCTCTATTCCATAGGGGACAGTATGAGGGAAGCCTCGTATTTGTAGACTGACCGACCCCGGATACATCAGGGGCGTGTCGTAGGCACTTTTCCAATTTCTCTCTCTCTCTCTCTCTCTCTCTCTCTCTCTCTCTCTCTCTCTCTCTCTCCCTCTCTCTTCCATCTTGCTTCTCTGTGCCTACATGTCCCAACTACATTGCCGGTGGTCTGATTTTAACACAACCACTGAGTGATTTGACCCTCAAATACGTTGTATAACAATCAACCTTACTGCCCCGAATTCATAGGGAACAGTATGAGTGAAGCCTCGTATTTGTAGACCGACCGACCCCGCATACATCAGGGGCGTGTCGTAGGCACTTTTCCTCTCTCTCTCTCTCTCTCTCTCTCTCTCTCTCTCTCTCTCTCTCTCTCTCTCTCTCTCTCTCTTCCATCTTTCTTCTCTGTGCCTACATATTCCAACTATATTGCCAGGGATCTGATTTTAAAACTACCACTGGATGATTTGATCCTCAAATACGTTGTATAACAATCAACCTTACTGCCCCGAATCCATAGGGAACAGTATGAGTGAAGCCTCGCATTTGTAGACCTACCCACTCTGCATTCCTCATGCGGTATATCGCATGCAGTTTTCCTCTCTCTCTCTCTCTCTCTCTCTCTCTCTCTCTCTCTCTCTCTCTCTCTCTCTCTCTCTCTCCTTACATCTTGCTTCTCTGTGCCTACCTACTTCACTTGTATTACCAGTGGTTGGATCTCACACAGCCCCATCAACTCGTACACTGGACGAGTGGCTCCTGAAGTGTGCTTTGTAACAATCAACCATACTGACTATTTCATAGGGGACAGTACGAGGGAAACGTCATACGTGTAGACTGACGCGCCCCACATGCCTCATGTGGTATATTACAGGCACTTCTACTCTCTCTCTCTCTCTCTTTCTTTCTCTCTCTCTCTCTCTCTCTCTCTCTCTCTCTCTCTCCTTACATCTTGCTTCTCTGTGCCCACCCACTTCACTTGTATTACCAGTGGTTATATCTCACACAGCCCTAACAACTCAAACACTGGGCGAGAGGCTCCTGAAGTGTACTGTGAAATAGTCAACCATACTGACTATTTCATAGGGTACAGTACGAGGGAAACGTCGTACACGTAGACCGACGCGCCCCACACGCCTCATGTGGTATATCACAGGCACTTTTCCTCTCTCTCTCTCTCTCTTTCTCTCTCTCTCTTTCTCTCTCTCTCTCTCTCTCTCTCTCTCTCTCTCTCTCTTCACCCTCTCTCTCACTCCCTCTCTCGCTCTCTCTCTCCCTCTCTCACTCCCTCTCGCGCTTTCTCTCCCTCCCTTGATCTCTCTCTTGCCCTCCCCCTCTCTCGCTCTCACCCTCCCTCACTCTCCCTCTCCCTCTCTCTCCCCCTCTCTCCCTCCCTCTCTCTCTCCCTCTCTCTCCCTCTCTCTCTTCCTCTCCCCCTCTCTCTCTCCCTTTCTCTCTATCTCTCTCCCTCTCTCTCTCCCTCTCTCTCTCCCTCTCTCTCTCTCCCTCTCTCTCCCTCTCTCTCTTCCTCTCCCCCTCTCTCTCTCCCTTTCTCTCTATCTCTCTCCCTCTCTCTCTCTCTCTCTCTCTCCCTCTCCCCCCTCTCTTCTCCCTCTCTCTCTCCCTTTCTCTCCCCCCTTTCGCGCTCTCTCTCTCTCACTATCTCTCTCCCTCTCTCTCTCCTCTTACATCTGGCTTCTCTGTGCATACCTTCTTCACGTGCATTGCCAGTGGTTGGATCTTACACAACCCCAACAACTCTAGGACTGGGCGAGGGGCTCCTGAAGCGCGTTGTATGACTAGCAACCATACTGACTATTTCGTAGGTTACAATATACCCAATGTGGTAGGTCGCAGGCACTTTTCCTCTCTCTGTCTCTCTCTGTCTGTCTCTCGCTCTCTCTCTCTCTCTCTCTCTCTCTCTCTCTCTCTCTCTCTCTCTCTCTCTCTCTCTCTCCATCTCTCTCTTCTTGCATGTCCACATACACTAGCATTTTGTCTGTTGAAGTGTGTCTATGTAGTACGCGTGTTCCTGCATACCAGTCCACCCAGACCAACAACACAATGGGGCCGTGGTCAATCTTACACGCCTCCTACCCCGCCCCCTTCTTTCTATGTGTTCACTGTACCGTAACATCCAGCACCGTTATAAAAATACACCTGAGATTTCCGTAAACATTCACAGGTCCGTACGTGAGGTGAGTATACAGTTTGTTTTTTTCTCTATAAACAGTTTTTCTATTAAACATTTTCTTCGACTAACATTCTTTTCAATTAACATTTTGTCAATTCTCATTTCCTCTTCATTGCTTCCATTTTTCCATGCATTTGTTCCTCTCGTCCTGTCATCACCTTCTAATGTAGTCACAGGAGTTCTCCTTGACTGTATGTTGTGTTTGTGAATGTGTTTGTTTGCTGATGAAGGCTAACCGCCGCAACGTTCTGTATGTGTCGTAACTCTGTTATGTAAAGCTGCACTACTTTGTGTCATTATATATTATAGTTAGAAGATAGTCATTGACGCCATTTCCAACAACGAGAATATATGCACGTGAAGGGTTTAAGGCGGAGGCTTATAGGAATACAGCTATCTTTGGTAGAAGAAATGATCACATTCACAACGAATACTTCTAAATAAGTTTAGTTTAGTCGATGGATCAACATCACGGCACACGGGTGTAGCCCATCAGTGCTCCGTTCTCCTCCTAACTCAAACCTGAGTCTGGAGAAACTCAGCTCAGTGCACGAACTCCGTGGCACCGGCGAGGATCCTGAGGATACTTCTAAATAAGACTACTGACTGGTCGAAGGAATAATCAGATTCACAGGGCATAGTTAGATAAAGACAGGTGACTGATTATTAGATTTTTCAATGTTAATAATGTCTAGCGTGTTCTCTTATCTCTATGTCTTTCCTATATAGCTATGAGCGTCAATCGATGGTCGTAAATGTATCTCTCGTGTTAATTTGGCTGCTCCGTGGCAATGGAGTTACAGACGCAGTTCGCGATCCCACATATCCGCGTTCGAAATACATCTGCGCTCGATTAGGCAGCAGACCGCGTTGCGTTGGTTTTTAACATAATGATATGGGTGCCGGATCGTTCAGAAAGCAATGGCAAACTACTGAAAGTAAACTTCCCAAGAGATCACAACAGCAAACATTGCAGATGTTGACTGCAACGCCATGTAAAGTATATGCAACTAACTTTTAACATGTTAATTTAGCCACCGATGTGCCGCCAGCGCCATCAATACGGCACCAAACCAGAAACTAGCAAAATAGGTGGATATGCTATATGATGCGTCAGCAGAGCTATTCTAGCAAGCTAGTAGTCATCTGAGATCATGCTTGTCTAAAGCCTTCTATCTCTCGCGCTGCCGATATCGTTGAATATATATGCGGACAGACACGTTATGTGTGGCATCTGTAAAGAAGGTAGTTTGCCATTGCTTTGCTTCTTAGAAGTGACCATACTGGGCTGTGACGTCTCTATAAAGAGAACCTCTGCTGAACGTGGTGAAACTTGGGGCCGCAATCAACAATTATCTGTGGGCAACTCCCCAGCTCCATCGACAAACTACTCAGTTTCACGTTACCCTGATCGGGGGGAGAGGGTGGTTTGAGTGGAGGTGAGGGGAGGTGGGGGGGGGGGGGGGTTGCGTGTTTACACGGGAATTCCATTTTGCCCACGAGTGTCCAGTAGGCTAGCGGAGGGAAGGGGGCATCTTACTTCTACATTGATACAATGCCACTACATCGCAATCAGGACATCATTAGACAATATTTCCTCACACACTCTTCCCCTTCGTATGCGTGTATCTTAATATATCTTCTTCTTCTTCTTCGTTCATCCGGAGTTTTTTTTCGGATGTGATTGCGTTGTGCCTGTTTACAGCAGAGCTGCGTTCTTGCGCCGTTAGGCCGACACATCCGACTTCTGCGGGCATTTGTTGACCGGGTTAACCTTCCCGGGGGTTTCTTAGGACGTTTGACTCTCACTGTTGTGGTGTTATCCCCCATCCCAGCTGGTCCATATAGAACAGCCAAAGATCCTGGTCAGCCCTCAAGGGAAGGCAGGGGCAGACCATGGGCATTCCCCGCCATCCAAGGAGGCTTCCATACTTGCAGAGCCGATACATAGCGCTCTGGTACTGGGCTCACCCAAGGAATCGTCACGTCCTGCACATGGCTGCTTAGCCTCACTTCCGTATATTGGGCCTTCCGTTCACCATAGGCTGTTCTTCCGGAAACCAGAAGTATGCAGTCTGCAGATGACATCCACACAGTGAGCTTTCGATTCGGACTTTCCACGTAATGGATTTGCTATCCAAGCAATATTCCATTTCATGCCACTAGGACACTTTTCCACCTTTTATGAAGCCCACACAATGGGCTTTTGATTCGGACTTTCCACGTAATGGATTTGCTATCAAGCAATATTCCATTTCGTGCCACTAGGACACTTTCCACCTTTTATGAAGCCCACACAGCGAGCTTTCGATTTGGACTTTCCACATAATGGATTTGTTATCCAAGCAATATTTCATTTCATGCCTCTGGGTCTTCATGCACCTTTAAATGTCAACCTGTATGTAGTTAAAGTAAGCTGCGGTCAACTTGAGCTTGTTGATATCTCCATAGAGCTTGTTCTCAAATGAAGCAGGTGTGGGCCAAAATATCTTTCTCTGTTCTGCATACGTTGGGCAATCCTGCAGCAAATGTTTTGCTGTCATTTTTCCAGTTCTACAATTACATTCATCAGTATCTCCTATCTTTAGTTTATTGAACAAGTGGTATTTCAGCCTGTTATGTCCTGTGCGGAGTCTGAAGATTGCTACTTGTTCTCTTCGGTCGAGTTTGTAATATGCATCATCCTTCTGATGGCCTGGATGCTCAGATTCCCATTTGGTTCTATAAGTGCTTTTTATCAACCTCTTTGCCTCATTATAGGTTATGTCTATGTCAGGCTGTGGTAGTCGTCCGCCCTCTTTTGCCAGTCTGTCAGCCTCTTCGTTTCCAGGTATACTGCAATGTGATGGGATCCACTGTATTACAACTTTTTTGGATTTCTGGCATAGACCATGGAGTGCAGCTCTTAGGTCAGTTAGTTCTGTGCTGTTATTGCTCTTGAGTATTGAGACAGCTGACTTTGCATCTGTGAAGATAGCTATTTGCTTCTCTTTATTTTCCTCCATCAGGAGCATTTCTGCTGCAGTTTTCAAAGCCTCTACCTCCGCTTTGAAGTTACTTGAAAATTTTCCAGTTGCCATTGAATGTGTTTTTTTCACTCCATTTTTTAAATTTAGGAGAATTCCTCCTCCTCCATTCTCTATTGAATTTTTGGCTGATCCATCTGTATATGCATGGGTCCAATTGCTGCTTGGGTAATGTTCTTTTATGTAGTTTAGGGTTATTTCTCTTCTTTCGGTTTCATGCTGAGTGTTCTTTTTCTCAATACCAGGAATGTTTTCTATCATCTCAGGCAGTTGCTGCTGTCTCCAAGCTGGGAACTTGTGTGCATTGTAAATGGGTTTGACTGTTGATATGTTAAGTATAGGATCTGCCCTAATCTTTCGTTTTGCAGTTTCTACAAAGTTGCTACGCTTCAGTCTTCCCTTTCCAAAACCACTAAACCTTTTATACATAGGGTGGTCTGTCAATCTTCTAAATTTTTCTGCTTGTTGCTGGGCTCTGCTATCTCTTCTATCCTGCATTGGTTGTAAGCAAGTGATCTTTTCTAGTTCATTAATAGGCGTTGTCTTCAGGCTTCCAGTTATGATTCGCATTCCTTGGTTTTGGACTCTACTTATTTTGTTAAAATTTGACTTAGCTGCTGTTGCCCAAGCTGCAATGCCATATTCCAGTACTGGCCTCACCCGTCCAGTATATAACTTCTTGAGAACTTTCTCATCTGCTCCCCACGTTGTACCAGCAAGCTTTTTCATGATTGCCATTCTCTGCCTTGCTCTTGTTCGATTTTTCTCAACCTGTGTCTTCCATGTCAGGCGACGATCAAAGGTGACTCCTAGATAGTTTGGATTTTCTTCATGGCGCAATATTTTTCCATTCAATACCAGCTTAGGTTGCTGAGTTTTATTTGAGAGGGAGAACACTGTGCATGTTGTTTTCTCCTCACTTATCTTCACTAGCCATGATTTTGACCAGTCCTCTAGCGCTAATAAGGCTTGCTGTATTCTGCTGTTAGCTGTACTAATATATTCTTCAGATGTCCATATGGCTAGGTCATCTGCAAAGGAGGATGTGTGTACTCTGGCTGGAAAATTTTCTGTGATGTCATTTATATATGCTAGGAATAATGTTGGTGAAAGAACTCCTCCTTGGGGGACACCTTGCTCCAGCAGCATCATTTTGCTTGTTTGTCCTTGTACTTTTGTCCTGGCAGTTCTGTTCTCAAGGTAGTGGCTGATCCATTTATACATTTTTCCACAAACATGCATGTTTTGCAGTTTTACTTTCAGTCCTTCCTTCCATACTTTATCAAATGCTTTTTCTAAATCTATCCAGACTGCTAGTGTGTGCTTTTTCTCTTGGAAGGCATCCTCTATTTCCTGAGCTATATAGGTTATTTGATCTTCAGTGGATCTGTATTTTCTGAATCCTGCTTGGTGTGTGTTAAGAGTTTGTTTTCTTCCAGATGCCATGTTAGCCTGCCATTGATAATGCGTTCCATTAATTTTCCTACACAGCTCAGTAGACTGATAGGTCGATAGCCATTTGGTTCTTCCAGGTCTTTTCCTTTCTTTGGGACTGGTATTAGTATAGCTTCCTTCCATGCCTGTGGGAGAATTCCTCTCTTCCAGCTGTTATTTAGGACTGCTAGTAGTTTCTTCTTTGCCTTGGTGCCTAGTCCTATTAGCATTTCATTTGTGATTCCATCCTTTCCTGGTGATTTCTTCTTTTTTAGGGTATTCATTGCCTGTTCAATTTCTTCCATTGTTAGATTTGCCATCATATATTCTGCTGCTGTCTCTGTATTTCTATGATGTATCTGTTTGTCTTTGATTGCTTTCTTCTGTTCGGTTGTAATATCAATGTGGTTTGCATTTGCATAGTGTTCCATTAGTGCATTTGCAGCCTTTTTGCCTGTAAGCAAGGCATTTCCTTGTTTAATTGTTATTTGTTTGTTTCTAGGTCCTTCATTGTTCATGGCTTTCACTAGTTTCCATAGTTTGTTTCCATCCCTGTCAAAATTCAGGTTTTCTGTTTTTTCCCTCCAACAATCTCTTGTTGTTTGATTTACTGTTCTTTTATATTTTGCTGAGATGGCTTTGAGAGAGATGTTTGCTTCAATTGTTTGTTCTCTCTCTGCTGTCTTCCTGGCATCTTCAACTTTGTCCTCCAAACTTTGTAGTTCTTCAGTCCAGTATGGTTTGTAATTTTTCCTCGCTCCTCTTGGAATGGACTCAGTGGCTGCCTGTATTATCGCTCTGTTTAGACTTTCCACCATTTGCTTTATGTTGCCATATCGTGTATTTATGTTTTCACAATATTTGTCTGTTAGAATGGCAAATCTGTCCCAATCTGCTCGTTTGTAATTCCAGCGGGTAAGGGCTTTTGCTCCTGTGGAACATACTCCATATTCATTTCAAGCTTGATTGGTCTGTGGTCACTACCTGCTAATTGGTCCAGCACATGGCGATCGATTTTGTGGAGGATGTCTCCTGTGCAGAAAGCTAAGTCTGGAGTAGAAGTGGTAAGCCATCTTCTGGAGTAGAAGCTCGGTGTGTCATCCGCTTTGTTGAGTAGATGGAGATTTGAGTCTATTGCCCAGTCCTCCAATTCATCTCCTCTTTTGTCAGTATCTGGGTATCCCCATCTTTCTGAACGGCTATTAAAGTCTCCGACAATAATGCAGTTTGTGTCAGTTATTTTCATGTTTGAGAGTGTAAGGTCCTTATCTGCTGGGCTATACAGATTGTAGATTCTTATTTTCACGTCCTTTATCATTATATCAACACCTATAATTTCCGTTTGGTTGTCAGAGATCACAGATACTTCGCTGCAAGGTATTGTATTTCGTGTAAGTATTAGAACTCCTCCTTTGTGTCCTTCGCGGTCGAAACGTGTGGCCTGATATCCTCTGACTGAGAATTTGTGATTGGCGTTGAGGTGTGTCTCTTGAATGCATGCCACATCTATTCTATCTTTATGAAGACGCTGTGTTAGGGAGTCTTTCTTCTTGTAAACTCCTTCGGCATTCCACTGTAGTATGTTGAGTGTCCGGGGTATTTGGTCAATAGCTCTTAACCTACTCCTCTGTGCCTTGACTCCACAGCACAGGGGAAGGTGACCACCAGTAGTCATGGGTGGACCCCCTCGAGGCAGGGGGCCCGGCACTATCACCGCCTGATGGGACTTCACGGATTAGCACCATATCGATTAATTTTGATTTGTGACATCATGAATTAAGTTACGTTGCACTGCTTTGTCAAGCCTGTGGCTCAGTACATCCGATTTCGACAAGCATTTATTCGGGATGCTTTCCCTAGCCTTTGACTGTCCCCAGTCTACCTACAAGGCAGCAGGTTTCACGTTGCACTGCTTTGTCAAGCCTGTGGCTCAGTACATCCGATTTCGACAAGCATGTATTTGGGGTGCTTTCCCTAGCCTTTGACTGTCCCCAGTCTACCTACAAGGCAGCAGGTTTGTGTGTCTCTTCGTCTGGTCCCTCTCCCTTGACCTGTCCGACATGGGTGGCCCTACCAGTAGCTGTGCTACCGTCGGCATAGCTCTTGGGGTCATTGGGACGCACAAGCCCCTCTACCTCGTCACGGTGGACACACAGCAGAGGGGTATCTTAATATATGATATGTTTTTGTTTTGTTTTTTTGCATCCGCTAGCTTTGAACTCAAGCGTAGTCCATAGTTATTTACACTGGACTGATTTGTGCGTGTTGATTAGCTTCCTCTAACTCCAGTGTATAGGTTGAACCCGCTACATCGGCATCAGCACACCGAATGTTTAAGAAAGAGTGTTCTTATCCATTCGGACATGCTGTTCTCCATTCTTGTTTTGTGCAGTGACATGTTACTCATATTGCTCTGTATTGTTACATCTTAGAAATACCTGTGAAAACATCGCCAGGTATGAACCGTCGACTTGTCGTGTCATCCCACAGCACATCTGAACTTTAGTTCATTTTTAAACTTATCGTCGTTAGACAAGGTGACAGCAACATCACTGACACTATCAGCAGTGCACCTGTATATACAGTGCTATTTTCAGCTAAGGCACATGGTACATCTCATCTATGTGTATATTTCACGACTGAAAATAAGTTTGAAAATAGATAAGGCATTCCCATATTTAAGTCCAATCGGACAAGAATAGAAATTGTGTCAAATAAACTCTCGTAAGATTTGCCAAGTTCGTGTCTGGTGTGGCCTACTTTGTTTTCTTATAATCATGTTTATTGTAAACCCTTCCAGGATCTGAATGTAAGTCCAGACGACTCGGTCATAAGTTAAGTGTGTACGTAGAATTGGATATAAATGTGCATGCAGAATTGGATATAAATGTGTATCCACAATGAGATATAAAAGTGTATCCAAAATGAGTCATTGATGTGTATCCAAAATGAGACATAAATATATATCGAAAATGAGACACAAACGTGTATCCAATTCATTCATTCATTCATTAAGTAGCGTGTCCTTTGCAGAACCTCGCTCCCAAAACAGCCTGTCGGAAAACCTCTCGATCATAAGCAAGATGTCCTGCGTCCAATACACCCATCTGGAGATCATCCGCTACATCCTGCACCCATCGTCTCTTTGGCCTTCCTCTTCCTCTCTTCCCATTCCAAACTTTCGTGACGTTTCAAGTGACCAAAATATTTGAATTTTCTTTGTTTTATCGTCTTTAATAACCAGCCGTCTTTTATATTCAGCCCGTGACACATGGATGCATTTGTTCTTTTCTTTATCCAAGATATTCTTAGAACTCGTCTTTAACATTTATATTCAAATACATGTATGCGCTGTTCAGCTTATTTAGTAAGTGTCCAGGTCTCACAAGCGTATGTTGCAATGGGAAAGGTGCATCCTCTTAAAACTCTAATTCTGTTTTCCTGGCCAACTGATTAACGACATTGTTCGTAATCCCGTAAATCTACGCGGAGAAAACAGCAGATGTTAGAATCGGAAGCGGTTCGCGCCGCGCTGGTAACTTAAGGGGGTATGTGAGCCGGTCGTTCAGAAATCAATGGCAAACTACTGAACGTAAAACACTTGCCTAGTACATCAACAGCAGCGGAAAAATGCTTGTGTTGACTGCAACGTCCTATAAGGGATGTGCAACAATAAAAATAAAATATAAAAATATATGTCCCACTGCACAAGTTATTCGATTGCTTTAGTCTTTGAGGAGCAATAGATATTCGTCTTGTAATTTCTTTCATTGTGTCACAATTGTTGGTAATCAATGGCCCAAGATATTCGAAATGTTCCTCCAAATGGGTATCAGGGAGGTGAGAGAAAGGGTGTTACTGTATTTTATAGGCATATGCATTATTCACAATAATCAACCAAGCGGAGAAACATCCAATGGCGGCGAGACACTGATTTCTGAGGAAATGGAAAGAATACCATTCACTGACAGAAACACAAGTGAGGGTCTCTCCAGAAAATAACAATAAACACCATAAATTCATTAGTCAAATTAGACGTGAGCATTCAAGATTGTTTGAGCACGTTATGAAGAAAAGTAAACTTGGAAACTTAGTGGCAACTGGCTTACGTGAAGGGAAAAGAGCACGGGGAAGACAAGGAGATGAATGCATTGGTTCTTTCCCCATATGACTTAACTGGGACAAGAGCACAAGCTGATCAAAGATTGATCATCTGTGGAGTTACGGAGTTCGTGTTTTGTGCGACGCTTTCTGCACGCCGCCATGCGGTATGAGTCCAAACCATATAGTCGTTAGTCGTTAGTCGCGGTTCCAACATCACAGCAAAGGTTCGTCCCTATTATGGTCCGTTCTCGTGCCAGTGAATATCACATAAAATGTTCCCCACTGCCCCATGTGAAAAGAGGAAAAGACAGGAGTCTCGACAAACAACGGCCCGCTTAGGCACACTGTGCAAAATGCCACCGCCTGAATGTCACCAAAAAAGTCCTCTACGAACAATACAGTTCACCCCTCATGGAATTGGCAGTCACTTTCCCAACCAGATGTCTCGATGTCTCTGGATATTGTTGTTCCGTTTTTAGATGTTTTCTAGCCACCACGCCATTTTTCTCCTAAATGTAGCCATATAGGCCGCATAGGATTAAACCCGATGGAATTAAGTCGACCCTCTTGCCTTTTAACCCTTGATTACTGTAAGAAGTTTTCTTTGTTCTTTTATATTGTCAAGAACTTATTCATGTGTCGGTGTTTTCAATCCTGTTGGATCTTGTCGTTTTCCCGCTAAGACGAACCATAACAGCCCAAGCCAATTAATTCATTCATTCAGTAGCATTTCCTTTGCAGAACCTCGCTCCCATAACAACCTTCCGGAAAACCTCTCGATCATAAGCAAGATGTCCCGCGGCCGATACACCCATTAAGAGATCATCCGCCACATCCTGCACCCATCTTCTCTTTGGCCTTCCTCTTCCCAGGCATATACCCCTCCATTATTGTTCTCTCCAAACTTCCGTGACGTTTCAAGTGACCAAAGTATTTCAATTTTCTTTGTTTTATCGTCTTTAATAGCCAACCTTTTTCTATATTCAGCTCTTGAAGTATGGATACATTTGTTCTTTTCTTTACATAAGATATTCTTAGAACTCGTCTATGACATTTATATTCAAAGGCATTTAATGGTACATTTGGAATTCGTGTCCAAATCTTGACCACGCATCTTCAACGGATGTTATTACTGCTCTAAGATAGCTGTCTCTGTTTACGTACACTAGCTCACTCAATCACTCATTCACTCTCACTCCCTATCTCTCACTCCCTATCTCTCACTCACTCACTCACTCACTCACTCACCCACTCACTCACTCACTCACTCACTCACTCACTCACTCACTGACACCTTGCCGTCTTGACAGACGATAGCTGGTTACATTGTGCTTCATAAAAGGTATTTTATACCTTTCCATAGCACAAAGTCCTGGGCTGAATTGCTAGATACCATGTGTTGCACATGCAGCATGATCCCTCTCTCGGCCTGCCAACTTTACTCCAGAGGACAAGTAACACTAATACGTCTGGAACAAGACAAGCTGCAGAAGCTGCCGGATCAGTAAAGTAATGCTCTAACTGACCGGCCTGTCGAAGCTTCGATCTTAAACCATTTGCACAAGTTTTAGGGCCTGGTCTGTCTTGCCATAACATTTAGTAATTAGGCTGCATTTCCTCTCACTAGGATAAGGTCCTAATTGCGTTCCTCAGCCCAAAGCCTTTGGCACAATGTGGGGTGTTAGGTTTGGTGAGCGCCGCCCAACATTCGCGGCTATTATGAACACGAACTTTAATATATAAGCACATTATTTTCCTAATTCAATTTGCAACGGTCGTCTGATGAAATGTACGTACGTTTAAATCTGCTTTCAGGCGAACTAGTAAAAACAATGAACACGTTTGGCGAAATGAAAGGCCAGCCAATTACATTTCAAATGTGTTTGTAGGCTCTTGATCTGAGGTAATCTGGCTTCTTAAGTGTCTATACCCTAAATGCTATTCTCTGTGTTTGAGTCACCAACAATGAAACTCCAGCCCGTGCGTGTAAGAACTCTGAACTACCGACATTCAATTAAAGCTGGAATTCACTCGACACTAACTGTGAACACTTGTATTTGTATGTGGACCTGAATCACCTCTTTGTTAAAACTTGCCGCTGTGTGCATTCACAGATATTTTAACAAGATTATTTAAAGTTCCTTTTTGGCTGGAGAAGTGATTCATAGTTTGTGTATATCATACAACATGCTTAAAGTGGTAAGTTTTGTGTGAATACTTATCTTTTAGATGTCAAGATATTTATCCACCTCCCATGTTGTATGGGAACAATATTCTTCTTCTTCTTCTTCTTCTTCTTCTTCGTCTTCTTCTTCTTCTTCTTCTTCTTCTCTTCTTCTTCCTCCTCCCTCTCCTCTTGCCTCTCCTTCACTCTCTTTCTCACCCTCTCACGCTGCTCGTCCTTCTTCCACTTCTTCTTCTCTTCCTGCTACTGCTGTTCCCCTCCCCCAATCTCTTTCTCTATTTCTCCCTCTCTCGCTACTCGTCTCTCTCTCTCTCTCTCGGTTTTCTTCTTTTCTTCCTCTAGTACTACTACTACTACTCCTACTACTACTACTACTACTACTACTACTACTACTACTACTACTACTACTACTACTACTACTACTACTACTACTACTACTACTACTACTACTACTACTACTACTACTACTACTACTACTACTGCTGCTGCTGCTGTTCTTCCTCCTTCCTCATTCCTTTTCTCTCCTTCATAATCTTCATCTTCCATCGCTTCTTCTTCCTCTTCTCCTGTCTTCTCCCATATATGCTGTCTTCCCCAGTTCATACCTAATTCTAATATCCCTGGTACCAATTCCGAAGAATGTCCAACACGATATAAGGAAAGTTGGAGGAAGTTCCTGACTCGATAACATACCACTTCTGTAAGAAGCATTCTTTCATCTATGTCAACACAAATGTTGCGTGACATCTGCAGGACGCTACAATCAACCCCATACAATTGTACTTTCCGTAGTTTGCCATTGCTTTCTGAACAAGACGTCAACGTTGACGTCCAACTTAATACAGGTGAAAGGGTTGAACTGACTTGCTTGCCAACAGCGCACCGAAAGTATAAGAACGAGCGCTTTTACCTTTTAACCACGTAGACGTCTGGGTTGGCTGAGTTATTATCTTTTCATTATCCATAGACTTTTGTATGATTGGCTGGAATTTGGGGCTAAAGTTTCCTATGCGATGAGGTAGCCAATCCATATTAGTCGCCTCTTACGGTATGCTTGGTGGGTAATAATGTTACTATTATTTGCTTCCCTTAGAGGTCTCGGTAACAGCATCTTAATTACGCAGTGTACAGGTTGCCTTAAATTAACACTGTATTAATCAGAACGAGATAATATCAAAAGTGTCTCAGACAAAATGTCTTTACGGTGAACTTAATACATATTGGGGTACTGGCTAGCGTTGATTTTCGTACAATGATATGTATGCCGGTCTTTCGGAATGCAATGGTAAACTACTGGATGTAAATTTACCAAGAAATTACAAACATCCAAAAAATGCTGGGGTTGACTGCGACAACTAACTTAACTGGCTGAGACAGAATATTATAAGTGAATACCAAATCGACTGAAATACTCGTTTTCCCGCTTGGAGGCGCATATTTTGTATGTAGAAGTCACTGTCAAACACTGTGATCTACTGCCTATAGTACCTTGCAGTGTAGGGACTGGGGGTCTGGAGTCTGGGGAATTAAGGCCGCCTGGCTAGTGCGGTCACCGCGAACTGAGCAGGTTAGGGCATTTTTTTTTTCCCCTCAGGACTTCCGGTCACCAGCATGGCGGTTAGGCGTTGAGCCGTTAAGGCCTGTGGCGTGTTTATGCTTGTGGCTACTGTTTGCAATCGCATTTTCCTCATGTTGGACTGGTAGTACATGGTTCCGTCGCTCTGCTACTGAGTGAGTGCGTGGGCGATACCGTGAGCTGTGAAATTCGCGTGGAATGCTTTTACATCTGTCCTGTACAGTGAACTGCATGTTCGGAACAATGGCTACAGGCGGTTGCTGAATTGACTGTTTTGCCCTTTCGGTTCACGAGTGCATTTTTCGGAGACTCCTGGGAGTCGGCGCTGAAGCTGCGGAGTTCGTGCTTTGTGCGACACTTTCGGCGGGTCGCCCTGCGGTAAAAGACCGAGCCATGTATGAAAACCCGGGTCAATGAGGTCTTTCTGGTGACTGCCGAGTCCATCGACGATGAACTGTGGTATTCGTGGATGAATTTTGTGTTGACATTCTGACGGCGGCATTATGCACAGTGTGCCTGTGGGGGATGTTGGATTGTCGAGACTTCCGTCTATTCCACTTTTCACATTGGCAGTTGGGAGCATTTTGTGTGATATTCGCTGGCACGGGAATGGAGCATAATGGGGACGACCCGTTGCCGTGAAGTTGAAACCTCGACTAACTAACTATCTAACTAACTAACTAACTAACTAACTAACTACACTAACTTTTTTCCCCCAACAGAAAAAACTCCACACCGTACCGAGGATTCGAACCCGGACCTCCCGAAGGAGAACCCCCCGTTCTTAACCAATCAGCCAGCCGCTCCCCGTAGGTAGAAGTAAAGGACCCTATACCTGCCATAGTGGGTATATGGTGCTAGAAACGTATTTGTATAGACCAGTCGGCTCTCGGTGGGTCATATGGTTGGCATCATCCCTACCGCTTTTACTTCCCAGAGATTTCCTGGCATCTATTTTTGGCTGGGTCAACCTGAGATTCCATCTTAAAAAATTCGAATATGCCCTGATTAGGACCGTAATTATACCCACTTGGCTGGCAGACCAGCATCTAGCCACTACGCTACCGCGGCTCCCATTTTGTATTTATTGCTAGCCACATATTTGTATAGATCTATTGTTGTTTTGTTGTTATTGTTGTTGTTGTTGTCTTCTAAGTATGCCGTTAGGCGTCATGAGGAGAGGTTATTAAAGTTCCAGTGCCTATGACCAGCATCTTTCCTTCGATTTCCGCAGTGATTCATGAGCATGTTTCTAGTATCAAGTATCATGCTCGTTAATCACGGAGGAAATTGGATCAAGACCTATTGTGGCCTCTCGAATCCAACACTATCATCATAAAAGAGCAAAGAGCTATTCGGGGCACACGGAACCACTGAGAGCAGCTCATCCACAGGTCAGTTTTCAATTGCCCTTGTAGGATATGCTCATTGGTTTTTTCTGTATGGCTATGTTATTCTTTGCATTTTAACCAGACACCGCATTTCGACTGCCATTATAATTTTGTTTTGCTTTTCTGCTCACCGTCACGTTTTACATCCATACTTCTTCTTCTTCTGCTGCGTTCATCTGGAGTTTTTTTTTCGGACGTGATTGCGTTGTGCCTGTTTACAGCAGAGCTGTGTTCTTGCGCCGTTAGGCCGACACATCCGATTTCTGCGGGCATTTGTTGACCGGGTTAACCTTCCCGGGTATCCATACAAAAGTTCAGGTTGTTTGTAGCACTTCAACACTCTTTTTCTCATTTCAGTTGATATCTTTATATCAGTCAGCATATTTTGCATTTTGCAATTGGCTACCTTTGCAATAGCGGAGGGTGGGGGAATATCAAAGCAGTAGTAAGTGCCTCCTTCCCTCCACTAGCCTACGGTACAGCCCGATCAGGGATACGTGAAACCATGTGGGCAGGTGGCGGTTGATGTTGAAGAGCAGCCGACGGATAGTTGTAGGTTATGGTCTCGAATTTCACGACGGTAGGCAGAGGATCTCTTTTTGGAGACAGTGGTTACGGTCACAGACCAGTATTGTCACTGCTAAGAAGCAAGAAATGGCCAAGTACCTTCTTTACAAATGCCAAGAGAGTCATGTTTTGTTATTTGATAGAAAAGACATAACACTCATATAAAAACCATACTGGAAGGGTAAGGTTGAAGGCAAGCGAGCAAGAGTTAGACAACGATACAAGAGGGAAGATAATAATATCAAGAGATGGGCGAACAGCAGTCGGCCAGAATGTAAAATCAAGGCAAGAGACAGACAGTGTTGGAGATCCATTTCAGCCAACCGTCATTGTGGAGACGGTATCTGACTGATTGAGTTGTCGTGCTGTGTTGTTCATGGTGTTGTTCTAATGAAGTTTTCTTTTCACACATTGTATTTATTCTTTCTATTAGGCCACATATAATAGCTGTTAGTTCAGCGAACCCTATTTCATGCGAGCATAGAAAAAGTTGAATCATATTGTATGTAGCAGCACGTGGCTTTATCCGCCCTATCTTGTGTGGACGAATTTACACCGCAATGATGTCTGTCTCCGGCTGCCAGGTAATCTGTCAATGTTTACAGGTTGCTCAGTGTGTTGACAGGAAACATGGCCTTACATTGCCAGCTTTTTAAGTTCATGTCTCACTCATATTGTTTGTTTGTGTTGTTGATAAAATGTGCAACTTTCTGAAGTTCACGTAACACCTGATTACATGTCATGATTAAAGTCACGGATGTATGTTTATTGATATTTGCTTTCCTTCTTCTATTTCCCATGCTAGTCTCTTCTACTGTATGTGTATGTTTATTGATATTTGCTTTCCTTCTTCTATTTCCCATGCTAGTCTCTTCTACTGTATGTGTATGTTTATTGATATTTGCTTTCCTTCTTCTATTTCCCATGCTAGTCTCTTCTACTGTATGTGTATGTTTATTGATATTTGCTTTCCTTCTTCTATTTCCCATGCTAGTCTCTTCTACTGTATGTGTATGTTTATTGATATTTGCTTTCCTTCTTCTATTTCCCATGCTAGTCTCTTCTACTGTATGTGTATGTTTATTGATATTTGCTTTCCTTCTTCTATTTCCCATGCTAGTCTCTTCTACTGTATGTGTATGTTTATTGATATTTGCTTTCCTTCTTCTATTTCCCATGTAAGTCTATTCTACTGTATGTGTATGTTTATTGATATTTGCTTTCCTTCTTCTATTTCCCATGCTAGTCTCTTCTACTGTATGTGTATGTTTATTGATATTTGCTTTCCTTCTTCTATTTCCCATGCTAGTCTCTTCTACTATATGTGTATGTTTATTGATATTTGCTTTCCTTCTTCTATTTCCCATGCTAGTCTCTTCTACTGTATGTGTATGTTTATTGATATTTGCTTTCCTTCTTCTATTTCCCATGCTAGTCTCTTCTACTGTATGTGTATGTTTATTGATATTTGCTTTCCTTCTTCTATTTCCCATGCTAGTCTCTTCTACTGTATGTGTATGTTTATTGATATTTGCTTTCCTTCTTCTATTTCCCATGCTAGTCTCTTCTACTGTATGTGTATGTTTATTGATATTTGCTTTCCTTCTTCTATTTCCCATGCTAGTCTCTTCTACTATATGTGTATGTTTATTGATATTTGCTTTCCTTCTTCTATTTCCCATGCTAGTCTCTTCTACTATATGTGTATATTTATTGATATTTGCTTTCCTTCTTCTATTTCCCATGCTAGTCTCTTCTACTATATGTGTATGTTTATTGATATTTGCTTTCCTTCTTCTATTTCCCATGCTAGTCTCTTCTACTGTATGTGTATGTTTATTGATATTTGCTTTCCTTCTTCTATTTCCCATGCTAGTCTCTTCTACTATATGTGTATGTTTATTGATATTTGCTTTCCTTCTTCTATTTCCCATGCTAGTCTCTTCTACTATATGTGTATGTTTATTGATATTTGCTTTCCTTCTTCTATTTCCCATGCTAGTCTCTTCTACTGTATGTGTATGTTTATTGATATTTGCTTTCCTTCTTCTATTTCCCATGCTAGTCTCTTCTACTGTATGTGTATGTTTATTGATATTTGCTTTCCTTCTTCTATTTCCCATGCTAGTCTCTTCTACTGTATGTGTATGTTTATTGATATTTGCTTTCCTTCTTCTATTTCCCATGCTAGTCTCTTCTACTATATGTGTATATTTATTGATATTTGCTTTCCTTCTTCTATTTCCCATGCTAGTCTCTTCTACTATATGTGTATGTTTATTGATATTTGCTTTCCTTCTTCTATTTCCCATGCTAGTCTCTTCTACTATATGTGTATGTTTATTGATATTTGCTTTCCTTCTTCTATTTCCCATGCTAGTCTCTTCTACTATATGTGTATGTTTATTGATATTTGCTTTCCTTCTTCTATTTCCCATGCTAGTCTCTTCTACTGTATGTGTATGTTTATTGATATTTGCTTTCCTTCTTCTATTTCCCATGCTAGTCTCTTCTACTGTATGTGTATGTTTATTGATATTTGCTTTCCTTCTTCTATTTCCCATGCTAGTCTCTTCTACTGTATGTGTATGTTTATTGATATTTGCTTTCCTTCTTCTATTTCCCATGCTAGTCTCTTCTACTATATGTGTATGTTTATTGATATTTGCTTTCCTTCTTCTATTTCCCATGCTAGTCTCTTCTACTATATGTGTATATTTATTGATATTTGCTTTCCTTCTTCTATTTCCCATGCTAGTCTCTTCTACTATATGTGTATATTTATTGATATTTGCTTTCCTTCTTCTATTTCCCATGCTAGTCTCTTCTACTATATGTGTATATTTATTGATATTTGCTTTCCTTCTTCTATTTCCCATGCTAGTCTCTTCTACTATATGTGTATATTTATTGATATTTGCTTTCCTTCTTCTATTTCCCATGCAAGTCTCTTCTACTGTATGTGTATGTTTATTGATATTTGCTTTCCTTCTTCTATTTCCCATGCTAGTCTCTTCTACTATATGTGTATATTTATTGATATTTGCTTTCCTTCTTCTATTTCCCATGCTAGTCTCTTCTACTATATGTGTATATTTATTGATATTTGCTTTCCTTCTTCTATTTCCCATGCTAGTCTCTTCTACTATATGTGTATATTTATTGATATTTGCTTTCCTTCTTCTATTTCCCATGCTAGTCTCTTCTACTGTATGTGTATGTTTATTGATATTTGCTTTCCTTCTTCTATTTCCCATGCAAGTCTCTTCTACTGTATGTGTATGTTTATTGATATTTGCTTTCCTTCTTCTATTTCCCATGCTAGTCTCTTCTACTATATGTGTATATTTATTGATATTTGCTTTCCTTCTTCTATTTCCCATGCTAGTCTCTTCTACTATATGTGTATATTTATTGATATTTGCTTTCCTTCTTCTATTTCCATGCTAGTCTCTTCTACTATATGTGTATATTTATTGATATTTGCTTTCCTTCTTCTATTTCCCATGCTAGTCTCTTCTACTATATGTGTATATTTATTGATATTTGCTTTCCTTCTTCTATTTCCCATGCAAGTCTCTTCTACTATATGTGTATGTTTATTGATATTTGCTTTCCTTCTTCTATTTCCCATGCTAGTCTCTTCTACTATATGTGTATATTTATTGATATTTGCTTTCCTTCTTCTATTTCCCATGCTAGTCTCTTCTACTATATGTGTATATTTATTGATATTTGCTTTCCTTCTTCTATTTCCCATGCTAGTCTCTTCTACTGTATGTGTATATTTATTGATATTTGCTTTCCTTCTTCTATTTCCCATGCTAGTCTCTTCTACTGTATGTGTATATTTATTGATATTTGCTTTCCTTCTTCTATTTCCCATGCTAGTCTCTTCTACTGTATGTGTATGTTTATTGATATTTGCTTTCCTTCTTCTATTTCCCATGCTAGTCTCTTCTACTTATGTGTATTTTATTGATATTTGCTTTCCTTCTTCTATTTCCCATGCTAGTCTCTTCTACTATATGTGTATGTTTATTGATATTTGCTTCCTTCTTCTATTTCCCATGCTAGTCTCTTCTACTGTATGTGTATGTTTATTGATATTTGCTTTCCTTCTTCTATTTCCCATGCTAGTCTCTTCTACTGTATGTGTATGTTTATTGATATTTGCTTTCCTTCTTCTATTTTCCCATGCTAGTCTCTTCTACTATATGTGTATATTTATTGATATTTGCTTTCCTTCTTCTATTTCCCATGCTAGTCTCTTCTACTGTATGTGTATGTTTATTGATATTTGCTTTCCTTCTTCTATTTCCCATGCTAGTCTCTTCTACTGTATGTGTATATTTATTTGAAAACATGTGTTAACAGGCAAGAAGATCTACATAAATGCACCGGGTTTTATCACACATGGCCCGGTCTCTTACCCCAGGGTGGCCTGCCGAAAGCTTATCACACAGCAAGAACTCTTAGTTCCAGCGACGACTGCCTCCCCCAAGGAGTCTTCGAGAAAACTAACGTATGCCGTAAGCGAACCCACAACCTTCGGAGTGCGAGGCAGAGAGACTCCCTAGATATTTGTTTATAAACGCACATGTATTGTTTGACGCTGATAGATGTGAGAAGAAGGAAGTAGAGACTAGAGGACGCACTAGACAACAAAGGGTTACACAATTGATATTTCTGTATTTATTTATTTGTGGAGAATTGTGCAGTCTACATGATAACCCGATTACAGTGTCGTCCTTACATTTTGTGGCGGTAGATGAAAGTGGGGACAGCGCCAATGTAAGACTTCACTTAAACAAATAAAATCAGATGCTTCGATCATTTAAAACAATTTTGTCATGACAATTAGCTCCAGCACTTAGACAACAGAAAGAGTTCTAGGAGAGACACTGGAAAGGAATAGACTGATGTTATAACTTAGTCGTCTGTGAATGCCACCATGTGTGGAGTTATTTGCATGTCCTTTGCAGGACGGTGCAATCAACCCCATCATTTATGGAAAGTTTGTGAAACTAAACAAATATTTGGTAACACTTGCCCGATGTATTGAAATCAAAGTATGTGATATCACTGATCAGATGTATAATCCATTAAACTCAACAAGTATGTGATCTCACCATTAAACTCAGTATGTATGGGACATCGCTGGTCTGATCTTTATTCCATCAATCTCAACAAATATGTGACATCACAAGTCAGATCTATCATCTGCTAAACTCAACAAGTATAGTTAGTTAGTTAGTCTTTCCTCTTGAGCCTAAGGCGGCGCATAGGGCAGAAGTCCTGACTCTCCACGCTTGGCGGTTCGCTGCTACCTGTTGTAGATCTTGGATATTTACTTGGCCATTGAATGAGCCTTCTCTGATGATGGTTCTACGCAGGGTCTCTCTTGGTCTTCCCCGTTTTCTTTTCCCTGCCGGTGACCATATGAGGGCTTGGTAGGGGAGTCTTGTCCATTCTGAGTACATGGCCGATGTAGTTCCAACGGCGTCTTCTTATAAAATTGATTACTGTATCTTGCTTAGTCTCTTGTCTTATTTGCGCATTGGTTCTGAAGTCTGTCCAGTGGATGTTTAGAAGTCTTCTAAGACATTTGTTCTCAAAATTGTCTAATTTTTTATCTAAAGCTACCGTTGATTTCCAGCTTTCACATCCATACGTTAACACTGGAATTACACAAGAATTGAAGATTTTAAGTTTTGTGCGTTTGCTGAGTGTCTTTGACTTCCAGATGTTTGACAGTTTATTGAAGGCACTAGATGACAGTGCGATTCTAGATGATATTTCTGGTGTTGAGTCCCCTGTAGATGTCATTTTGCTTCCTAGGTATGTGAAGCTATTGACTTTTTCAAGAACGTAGCTGTTCAATTTGGTGTCATCTGAACTGTTGGCAAGATCAATAGTCTTTGTCTTTGTGGTGTTAATTTGGAGACCAATTTGCCCTGAAACATTTTGGAGGTGGTTTATTTTCTCTTGGGCATCCGGGTGTGTTGAACTCAAAAGCACTATGTCGTCGGCAAAGTCCAGGTCTTCTAGAATTTTGTCAACCCAATGGATACCCATATTTGTGTTGTTTGTGCATTTGCGCATGACCCAATCGATAGCAATTCCAAAAAGCATCGGTGATAAGACACAACCCTGTTTCACTCCCGTTTCCATTGAGAACCAGTCAAGAGTTGCCTGTTTCTGTTCTTACGCAGCAACGTGTCTCTTTGTAGAAAGATTTTATGACGTTGGTATATTTGGTAGGAAAACCATAGATGTTAAGTAGATTCCAAAGTGAAGGACGGTGGATACTGTCGAAGGCTTTTTGAAAGTCGACAAAGTTGGTGATTAATTTCGACTGGAATTCTACGGAGTCTTCAATGATTATTCTGAGGGTGAAAATGTGGTCTATACATGACCGTTTTGGTCTGAAGCCTGCTTTTTCTTCTCTGAGCCTTTCATCTATCGCCTTTTTCAATCTCTCAAGTAACATGCTACAAAAAAGTTTTCCTGGTACTGATAATAGAGTGATACCACGCCAATTATTGCAATCAGACATATCGCCCTTTTTAGGCAGTTTGAAAATTACACCATCTTTCCACTGTTGCGGTGCGGATTCGCTTTGCCAGATTTCATTGATCAGCTGTAACAAACGTTGTAAGGTGTTCTCATCTGCTGCTTTGAGCATTTCTCCTGAGATTTCATCTACACCAACAGCTTTGTTGTTCTTGAATTTTTTGATGGCTGCTTTAATCTCTTCCATGGTGAATGACTTGGAGGAGGCATCTAGTGGGGGAATAGTAATTTCTCCATCTAGGTTCGGAACAGTGTCAGGCTGCGGTCTATTTAATATTTGTTTGAAATGTTCTGCCCATCGTTGCTTTTGAAGGTCATCGGTCATCATCAACAAGTATGTGACATCATAAGTCTGCATTTGTTGGACATGTGCAACAAAAGTTTAGCAGTTATTTTACCAGTCCCATGGTTACATTCATCAGTATCTCCTATCTTTAATTCAATTACAACGTGTGGTATGTCGGCCTGCTATGTTCTTTGAAAATTGCTACTTGTTCCCATCGGCAAAATGTACCATTTGTCTGAAGGCCTGGATGCTTTGATTCTCACTTGGCTTTGTTAGTATTCCTTAAATCCTCATGACCTCATCATAGGCTATGTCTAGATCAGGCGGGAGTAGTCGTCCACCTTCCGATACCAATACATCATCCTTTTCACTTCCATATATTGTGCAATGCGACAAGATCCATTGTATTACAATCCTTTTTATTTCTGACATAGTCCATCGAGAGCTGCTCTTGGGTCTGCTAGTTATGCGCTGTTTCTGCTCTTTGGTATTGAGACAATGGACCTGGATCTGTGAAGAGAGCTGTGTGCTTCTCTTTACAGTTTTCTCTGTTAACATTCTGCTGCAGTTGTAAAGGTCGCCACCTCTACTTTGAGGTTACTTGAGAATTGTATGGGTGCCACTGACTGTGTTTTCTTTGCTCCGTTTTTTTTTTTTTTTTTAAGATTTTGGAAAATGTATCCACTTCCTTGGTAGTTTCAATGGATGACAGACACCATCTAGGATATAAATTGTATAATATACGTAATGATTTCAATATCACCTTAATATTAACGGGACAAAATAATAGCATTAATAGATAAACATGTTACATCGCAGATCTTTGTGATGATAAGAGACTGAATGCAAATATATACGGCAATAGTGAACACTCATCAATATTTGCCGAAGAAGTTGAGAATGCACTGCATTAACGATGAATGGAAAGACACCGGGGTTAGAGGATATGAGGCCTTAAAAGAATTTGGAATCAAAACGAGAACGAAATGTCCAAATGACATCTTTACTAGTCGGACCATTTCCTAATGACATTTTAAACTCCCTAATTATAGTCTGCCAAAGAAACCTTTTTTTTTTTTCAGAATGTGAAGGTTGCATAAAGAGTCTTATGAACAAAATGACGGAGCGGTAACTAAGAATAATAATGAGAAATACCTCTGAAGTCGGAGGGCTCGCCTGTATGGCGAGGGACACAGGTAAAAGCGAAAGCAAGCCCACACGCAAAACTCAGTCATCTACAACTATAAGCAGTGTGATATGACTGCGCTCGAGTTTAAGCGAGCGAACAAAAAGAAGAAGAAGATAATGAGAAATCAGATAAGACCAGAAACTAGTGATGAACTGTTTGGATTCGTAGAGAGGAAGGACACAAATAATATCATCTCGATTCTCAGTACACGATTAGAAAGATCTACAGAAGTTTGAAAAGAAAAAAAAAACAAATCTGTACTCATGCTTCGTAGACTATATAACAACGCTTAACAGTGTGAAAGACGGGGAAATAATCAAACTAATAAACCAATTAATTACACATTGATGGCAACGATCTGCGAATATTAAAGAATATATATTGGCATCAAATAGAAACTATAACAATTAACAACCGCTTAGATAACATTTCATTTGACAAACAAGGGTGTCAGACAAGGATATGTATTGCTCCCCGATTTGTTTTCATTATAAATTGAGCTTTTCCTGAAATGCATAGAAACTATGTCAGGGTTGTCGGTTGGTTATCATGATGTACATTAGTTACGTTCAGCTGGGGACACAGTATTGATAGCAACAAGTCAGAAGGAACTACACAAAATGATAGCTATTGTGGTTGTATTAAGTTAGCTGCATATTCTTTGCAGGACGTCTCAGTCAATCCCATCATTTTTGGATGCTTGTGATTTCTTGGCAAGTTTACCTTCAGTAGTTTTCCATTGCTTCAGAACGACCGGAACTCCTACCATTGTATGAAAACCAACGCAAGGCGGTCTGTTTCCAAATCACCAGCAGCTGTGTTTCAAACGCGGAATGCAGGATTACGAATTGTGTCCGTGACCCTTTCGCTACAGAGCCTGTGGTTGTAGAGAGTGAATAAAATAGATCCTAAGCTTGAATAATAGGAATATAAAAGTAATTATATTATTTTTTTTTAAACGATTTTACCTAACTGTACAAGTAAAGTAAATTAGAGTAGTATTAAACTGGATTAAGTACAGAAAATAAAGTATCTGAACACGTAGATAACATAAGACGGAATGTGTATCATAGAGGAAAGACTGAATTTTATCAAATGAAGAACATTATATGTAATAAATACATAACATTTGGAATAGGAAAAATAATTATTTCAGGTTACACACAATAGGTTTTAATATACGACCTCAATGCTGATCAATTTGCAAATAAGCAATAAAATCCATTGCCGCCTCAGAGACGTGTTTTTACATAAGAATGCTGAAATATCAGTGGAAAGCTGAAATCAGTAATTTAAATGTCTTGAAGAAGGCTGAGACTCAAAGACAAATTATCGCACACATCAGAAAGAGGCTGAGACACAAAGACAAATGATCACAAACGTTAGCAAGGCAGTTGTCATTTGATGATCACAATATAGGAAAAGAAATACAGGAATTTGTTGTGACAACTGAAAAGGTGTGTAGAAAGAGAGCAAAGAGGAGGATAACGTGAAAAGATTACTGACAGCTCTTTGCCACGGCCCTGAAAAATCTCATCTCACGGAATGATACAAGTTGTTGGGGATTACAACCTCTGGAGAAGTATACACGCCAACGTGATGATGACTGATTTCAACGTATGATAGATCTCACCTTGATATCACATAATTGTAGGGTTTAAATGGATGATAAATCTGACTTGTGATATCACATACTTGTTGGTATCAATGGATACTATATCACACATGTGATATCACATACATATTTAGTTTAGAGGATAATAGATCTGACGTAAGTGTTGAGTTCAATGGATGAACGATCTGATCTGTGATATGACATAATTGTTGAGTTTAATGGATGATAGATCTGATCTTTGATATCACATATTTATTGAGATTAGCAGATGATAGATATGACCTCTCATATCACATACTTGTTGAGTTTAGCAGATGATAGATCTGACAAGTGATATCCCATGCATATTGAGTTTAATGATAATATCCACGTGAAATCGTGTACTTATTAGTTTCAACAGATGATACATTTGACAAGTTATAACACATATTTGTTTAGTTAAATGGATGATAGATCTGAATTCCTGTTTCATGGATGTATCTGACCAGTGATATCACATACTTGTTGGTTTCGATGGATGACCATCTGACAAGTGACCACACATACTTGTTTAGTTTAATCGATGATAGCTCTGACCAGATATATCACATAATTATATTTAGTGGTATCAGCATGCACCATTAGTATACACATCAACATGGATGTCAACTTCCATATTATCTGCCCGGCCTTTGAATCACACCTCCATCAGCTAGGCAACCGCATGTAATTTCTTTTTGATGTCAATCTAATATTTCCGACGGTTCATATTTTCTTTATTTGTAATGATTATATCTTCTCCGGTGTACAATCTTCCCTATAGAACCCTGTTGAGTTAATGACATCTACAAATATTGCACTTATGATCCTATGAAAGACTAAATAAATACCATAACCAGTACAAATGAGATAATTACCGGGTGTACGGATTCACTTAAACACACCAGAATACGGAAGCGTGGTT
>JACEFZ010012838.1:105000-112290 GCA_014155875.1 Cepaea nemoralis
TCTGTCTGTCTGTCTGTCTGTCTGTCTGTCTGTCTGTCTGTCTGTCTGTCTGTCTGTCTGTCTGTCTGTCTGTCTGTCTGTCTGTCTGTCTGTCTGTCTGTCTGTCTGTCTGTCTGTCTGTCTGTCTGTCTGTCTGTCTGTCTGTCTGTCTGTCTGTCTGTCTGTCTGTCTGTCTGTCTGTCTGTCTGTCTGTCTGTCTGTCTGTCTGTCTGTCTGTCTGTCTGTCTGTCTGTCTGTCTGTCTGTCTGTCTGTCTGTCTGTCTGTCTGTCTGTCTGTCTGTCTGTCTGTCTGTCTGTCTGTCTGTCTGTCTGTCTGTCTGTCTGTCTGTCTGTCTGTCTGTCTGTCTGTCTGTCTGTCTGTCTGTCTGTCTGTCTGTCTGTCTGTCTGTCGTGTTGATAAGTTTTCAACATTAGAGAATACGTCCATCCAAGAACATTTCTAGTTTAGGTCTGTCTGTCGTGTTGATAAGTTTTCAACATTAGAGAATACGTCCATCCAAGAACATTTCTAGTTTAGGTCTGTCTGTCGTGTTGATAAGTTTTCAACATTAGAGAATACGTCCATCCAAGAACATTTCTACTTTAAGTCGAGTCTGGTGAGTATAGATAGGTGCATCCCCCCTCCTCCCCACCTTCACCTTCCTGTGGTTTTATTATTGCCTACAATACATACGTTCAGCGCTTAGAAGATATAGAAGGGAAAAAGGGGGGGGGGGGGGGGGGGGGGGGGGGGGGGGGGAGGGGGAGCTGCCATAACGGCCTTCTAGTTTATGATGGCATGAAGGGTGTGTGTATGCGCGTGTGTGTGTGTGTGTCTGTGTGTGTGCATATCCGTATGTTTGCGTGTCTGCGTGTTAGTTTATATGTGTTTCTGTGTGTATGTGCATGTATGTGTGTCTGTGTGTATGTGTGTGTCTATGTTTGTGTCTGTCTGTTCGTGATGAGCTACAATATTACATATGCACACATACCTTTTTTTTTGTAAACAGACAGCGGAGATTAAGATGTGTTAAACTGAAAGATGAAACGATATGTCTGTCGACGAAACATAACAAAACAGATTAAGCAAACCAACACCGCGGTCGATTGTATTGCATGAGGTTGTAATTGGAAGGGATCAGTAAGGCAATTCGGAAATAAGTGAGATGTACCTGCATTTTTATAGCACCCATCCTTTAGGTCTTATACGATTAAACTATATTTTTTTTTTTAACATTTTCTGTACCTTTATTACTGTTTGGTTACTCTTTTCAGCTCTAGAAATGATAGCTTGAACTCCTTGATGAGCGGTGTTTACCTCCATAAAACGTCTAGAGTATTTTAAACTCTCCTTTGTCCTGTCTTGTCCCAACACTTATCTTGTATTTCCACTCTGGCTGCTCGGTGGTCATGAGACTGGATTACCTAGATAGAGCATCACCTTACACGGTCTTGATACTTCATCTTGTTCGCCAGTTTTGCCAGACAGCGAAGATTTGTGATAGCCGAAACTAAATCCACAGATAATGAATATCACTCAACCATTTTGCCCAATTCCGAACTTCACCCCGAGTGCTGTAATCGACACTTTCCGAAAAGAGCACTCCGTTTACGTAATCTGCGAGTTGTTACAGTAAAACTGCTCAAATTGTGTCCGTAGTTTACCAAACAGCACAATTGTAAAATGAAGAAAAAAGTCTTTTGTAAGGAATCAGGGATTCTCATGCTTTCTATTTTAGTATCAATTGAGATTATGCATTTCATGTAGCCATATCGAATTCTTTTCTGACATCGCATACGAGCACGTTAAATCGTCATCATCATAATCATCGCCATCGGGCAGCAGACCATTTGTAGAACGTCGCTCTCATTATCACGGCCCGCCTTCTCACCAAGCTATCTCTTCTGCCTCATACACCCTTATGCACGAGGTGTCTGCAATGTCCTGTGTCCAGCTTCATGGTGCCTCTTCTTCCGGGAACTTCTTCTTCTTCATCGTCTTCCTCTTCTTTGTTCAACCGAAATGTTTGTTTTGGACGTAATTGCGTTGTAGTTGTTTATAGCAGAGCTGCAATATTTGCGCCTTTCGGCCGACACATGCGACTTCATCACACGAGATTTGCACCATTCTCATTTCTTATAATTGGTAGCATTATTGACCGATTGAATTACGTTGCATTGTTTCGACAGCCTGTGACTCGGCACAACTGACTTCGTCAAGCAATTGTGTGTGTGTGTGTGTGGGTGGGGGGGAGTGTTTTCCTTAGCCTGTGACTATTCCCAGTCTACCTACGAAGCAGTAGGTGTGTGTCTCTCTTCGTTTGGTTCCTATCCTTTGACCTGTCCGACATGGGAGACCCTACTGTGGCTGCGCTACCGTCGGTATAGCTCTAGGGGTCACTGGAACACTCAAACCCCTCTACCTCGTTAAGGTAGAGAGACACGGTAGAGGAGCTCCCTGGAACTATGACTTCCATCACTGTTCTTACCATCCATCAGCACTGCGGGCTTTGTCTTGTAAGCTGGGAGTAATGTTACTACACGTTACCACATCTGCTGGGGGATGCGGAATGTCTATGATTTTGTCAGTAGTGCTATGATGTTGAGTGTGCATTAAGCATTAACGTTAAGCAGTGGCTTCAAGTTACTTCACGAATCACATGGTGTGACAGTAGGAGTATAAAGATGATAGATCCAATAGTGAATGATATACAAGCCCCAACACAAGATGAGAAACATGTAAGAAGAGAGTCCCAACCCGTAGGATGAAATATCTCCCCTCTATTGTGTATCGTCCTTAAAGTGGTAGAGAAGCAGCGAAGAATAAAATAGAACACCTCAAGCTCAAAAACCTTTGAGTTATTATATGTGTATGATAAGATGCTCTCTGACACGTTCAGAGACTGAAATAAATTAAATATCGGCTTGGTTTCGTGGAACAATCACTTCGCGTTCGTAATTTACAATGACATGGTATATATGAACTCTAACACTTCATTTCAGCAACACTATTTTTCTCTGACAGTATTACCTGTCTGTTAGATAATTTAATAAACTTGACGCTTTAAAGAAAAGCTGGGATAGATTAAAGAGGCATAACAAGTTCAATAATGTCAGTTTTTCCACATTCTTATGACAGTATTCAATGCCATAGTTTGACTTAGTAAGCTTACCTGTGTCGTTTACTTCTGCTCCTCACACAGTGGGAAGTCTGGTAATTTACCTGCAGGCTTCGTCTAAAGCACACTTATCACACCTGAGTTTGTTACCTGAGTTGTGGCGTAGTTCATCTATCATTTGATGGCAGCGACAGGTAGGTCGCTGTTCCTGCTGAGCTATGACAGCTGCTTGTTCGGGGAGGTAACACTATCCCGTCTTATCTGCCAGAGCAACAAACACATTTTTCTGTCTGACCTTATCTAACACCCTGTATTACATGTTGAAATTGTCTGTGTGGTATGCCAATGCTGAACTCATCCCCGGGTTTACATCCACCGCTTTCAGGATCTGTCTTATTTTGTTTTGTTTTAGATTTCATTGTTATATTTGAATAACAAAGACACAAACAATAAGTAGAACAATGTATTGCCTGGCATATTTCTCTGCATCTCATCTGTGCAAACTGCAGAATTAACACAACATAAACTACGACAGTAAGATAAACCCTTCAAACTGAAATTTACAACACACCTATTCATGCAATAATTTAAATTAGTCTACTGTGGTAATTTTTAAATTACTATCGTGTTGTTTTGTTTGCACACAGTTGGTTTTTCTATATGAATAGCTACTGGCTTCTACCACCTTTAGCATTCGATCATTGTGAGAATTAAACAGCACACGACAACATTGCTGTAGTCAGACTACTAAGAACCCTCCTATTTTCCGTGTCAGCATAAACGTATGAAACTTGGGTATTTCACAAATCAGTGGAAAACATACATCCGCCCTTGAATATAAAAGTTACAGAAGCGTATTGAAGATTCATTGGACGGGCAGAAGAACAGATCTATCCAACAAGAACTTAATATTGAACATTGCTTGGTTATTAAGACAAATCAACAATGAGGATAATGGAAAACTTTGGACATTTAAAAACGTATGAATCTCTGCAAAAGATAACTATAGACAAATGGTGAGCCGGAAAAAAAAAAGACGACAAATACCACAGATGGGTTCAAAACTCGATAATTTGTAATTGAGAGCAACAGAGGCTGGACGTCTGGCTTATGGTAAAGACCATCGACAGAGACTGAACGTCCGACTTACGGTAGAAAACAGCATCAGAATAAGGACGTCTATCTTATGGTAGAGAACAGAAACAGAAACAGGACGGCTAAATTAAGGCAGAGAACAACAACACAGGAAGGAGTTGTGGCTGATAGCGAGAAATGTCGAAAGACTTGTTAAGAGGTCGAAGTTCTGTCAGGGCAAGCCTCTGGACACTGCCGATGCTATTGGGGTAGGTAATAACAAAAGTAATTACAGGGCTGCTCAACACGGCTGGAGGCGTAAGGATATAAAGATGTTATGTTATATGTGTATTGACCAAGTGACAATTGAGGCTTGATGTAGTCAATTTAACGTTCACGCCTTTATGAAATACTAGCTGACCCGGCCCGGCTTCGCCCAGGCCCTGGAGGGGATCTATCTATCTATCAGTCTGTCTGTCTCCTTGTTTGTCTGTCTGTCTGGCTGACCCGGCCCGGCTTCACCCAGTCCCTGGTGGGGAGCATCTCATTTAATTCATATAAGTAGTCATATAAGCTCTCCCGTTCCCGTCTATCTGTCTGTCTGTCTGTCTGTCTGTCTGTCTGACCCGGCTTCACCCAGTCCCTGGTGGGGAGCATCTAATTTAATTCATATACGTAGTCATATAACCTCTCCCGTTCCCGACTATCTGTTTGTCTGTCTATCTGTCTGTCTGTCTGTCCCGGCCCGGCTTCACCCAGTCCCTGGTGGGGAGTATCTCATTTAATTCATATACGTAGTCATATAAGCTCTCCCGTTCCCGACTGTCTGTTTATCTGTCTGTCTGTCTGACCCGGCCCGGCTTCACCCAGTCCCTGGTGGGGAGCATGTCATTTAATTCATATAAGTAGTCAAATAAGCTTCCGTTCCCGACTATCTGTCTGTCTGTCTATCTATCTGACCCGGCGTGGTTTCGCCCAGCTCCTGGCGCACAGTAACTTAAAAGAATGTCCTTTCACACACCATTCAATGAAAACTGTAGAAAAAGATGGGTTACAATGTTATGCATTATGCATTATTTTTATGAAAACTTTGAAAATGCCTTAAAGATTATATCATTATTTATTATAACTCATATGCCTGAAAATAACTATAGACAAAGAGTTTAACAATAGTGCAAGTAAGTCCAACAATATGACTATAAAGTATATAGAAATGTTATTAAAAGTTATGTCCCTTGAAATAACTTTTCTAGAGTCAAGTCCCCCTGCTATATAGACCTGTCTATCTGTTTCATAGAAAAATGAAAAAGTAAATGTTATTAAATAAGTAGAAGATTTTACACTATGAAACTATTATAGTCGGTTGCACAGGAATGAAAGGAAGACGTGTAGAAAATTTCATCTCAATCGGATGTACCGTTATCGAACGCATCCAATACATAGCTAACCACAAACAAAGCCACATACACTCTGTGTTATATATATATATATATATATATATATATATATATATATATATATATATATATATATATATATATATATATATAGATGAAATATAAAAATTAACATAATTGCACTCGGGTCATTTCTACGCGGGTCCAGTCATTTTCTTGAGTAGTCAACGAAGAGTTGCCACACTGATGGTACCAGTGACAGACTGAACGGACGTCCAGCTGTATATCCTCTATACTCTGAGTGTCGCTCACACCCACTGCTCACTCCACTCTAAGTCAGACTCTCCAGATATGAACTCTTCATTTTGCAGCTCTTCGTAAGTTATGAACGTTGTTTTCGTGGTCAATGATCGCTAAAAGTCTGTTTATCAAACAGTTTTGTTGATGTTAGTCTTGTGTTAGCGCTAGGCTGTGTCAAATTCAACGATACTGGATCCTTCGCCAATGAAACGTTAAGACACCCAACGGGGGACCAAACCGCGAACTTCTAATGTATCAGATTAATGGACTACGACATTGTGAAACTGACGGTGTGTTTATCAGTCTGAGGTCGTATAGTCTACAAGTCAAAGCTACAAGTGGTTGTTTTATATGTTTCTGATGGGGTGGCTAGTGTCACTGGATGGGACAGAGAAAAGGGGGTGGAAGGTGAGAGGAAGAGAGAGACAGAGGAAGAGAGAAGGAATGAATAAGGGACGGAAGAGGAAAAGAGAAAGAGGGAGAAAACCGGAGGGGAGTGACGGATTGGGGAGAACGAGATAGAGACAGAGGAGAGGAGAGAGTTTGAAAGGGAAGGTACGGGGGAAGGAAGACGGAGACAGAGGGAGAGAGAGGCTGAGAGAGAGAGAGCGCGCGAGAGAGAGCGAGAAGAGAAAGATAGAGAGCGCGCGCACATAATACACACATCTACACAAGATAAACATAAAATGCTACGAAGGATAATGTTGAGAGAAAATAATATAATCATATAAACATATTGCATATGTATTACTGAGCCGCTAAATTATTATTTCTGCCTATTAAGAACACAGCCTGACAAACCTACAACATGGAAATGAAATACATTAAAACAGGATCCCAGGAGAATTGCTTGCCTTTTCCATTTCTACTAGACGCATGTTCTGTTTTGCATGTGTGGCAGGATTTATCCTCGGAGATGTTAATGTCTAATCCTATCAATTTCTGGCGATAACACACGACAGTTTTCTAAGATAAATCCCTCATGAGCAAACGTGTACTATTATGTGATTCCCTCAAATACCATCATATTAGATCTATTACTGGTTTGAAAAGATGTTTCGGAAAAGAACTACAAGGATAAATAAACAAAGACATATTTGGAATGCACACTTACCAAGACACTGTTTAAGCATTTCTTCTTCTTCTTCGTTCATCCGGAGTTTTTTTCCGGATGTGATTGCGTTGTGCCTGTTTACAGCAGAGCTGCGTTCTTGCGCCGTTAGGCCGACACATCCGACTTCTGCGGGCATTTGTTGACCGGGTTAACCTTCCCGGGGGTTTCTTAGGACGTTTGACTCTCACTGTTGTGGTGTTATCCCCCATCCCAGCTGGTCCATATAGAACAGCCAAAGATCCTGGTCAGCCCTCAAGGGAAGGCAGGGGCAGACCATGGGCATTCCCCGCCTCACTTCCATCACATG
>JACEFZ010012840.1:0-13207 GCA_014155875.1 Cepaea nemoralis
GTTATAGGGTTTTAAAACTCTAGCACAAATTCTGATAACATATGAAAGTTGCCCCTACACCATCTTAAAGAGGCAAGATAATATCTACTGAGGAATTAAGATACTTGTACTCCTAACAATCTCCAAGAGAATCTGTGAAATACACCTAATCAATAAAAATGCAGGGTGCCGTTTGCCATGATGCATCAACATTTTTACCTGGCGCCTGAATTTTCAATCGTTACCATTACCCATATTTGTTTTTGGTTTTTTTAAAAGGGGTGGGGGGTGGGACTGGTTTCTGAATTATGTTTAACCTCTGCTCTAAATCTCCTCGAGATAGTTTTAAAAAAATACACTATATGAGATGTAAACTTGAAAACCATTTGTTTATTTTACTTAAATCTCATTTCCTAACATAATTTATGATCTCCATGAACACATATGGGCTGTTTATTAGCCACATTTGGGTTCCAAATGTTGCTGTATGTAGCCGAGGCGCGGTGTTGGGGTGAGCGCCCAACATTGCTTAAATACCTCAATGGCTCGTGAATACATAACCTATGCAGCAAAAGTCCAACTCCTGGCCTTAACGCGGCGGACCTGTTTAAACTAACAGGAGAAGGGGCGACGGCGAATCTCTGGCGCCGGAAAATAACCAGTATGCTCTAGATGTGTATGCACGTACATGCATGCGCAGACAGGTGTGTGCGCGTGTACACATCTACACTCGCAGTGAGACCACAGTCTGCTCTAGCAAGAAAGGTGCTGAAGTCGGAGGCACCAGCCAAGAGGCGCACCACAGAAATCAGGATGCCACGCAATCACGCAAAATGGAATATGTCGACTACTGCTAATCGTTATGGTGCTCGCCCTGCTTTGGACCCCCAGGCAGGTGCAGTGCCGGGCCCTATGTCTCGAAGGGTCCAACCCCAACTACTGGAGGTCCTTCTCAGATGTCCTGCGGAGCCAGGTGACATGAGAATAGGATTGACTGGCCTTACCAACGAAGACTTAAAATAATGCACTGGAATGCGGAGGGAGTCAGCAACAAAAAAAATAGAAATAGAAAAAATCTTGGACCAAGAAAAAGTAAGCATATGTTGCTTGCAAGAAACTCACCTCAATGAAAATATAGCCTTCAAAAATCAGAGGCTACCAGTGTTACCGATCTGACCGAAAGGACAGGCGAAAAGGTGGGATACTGACCCTTGTAAGAAAATAACATCATGGCTTCCCAAATCAAAGTCTACATGGAAGGGGCTGAGTATCAGACACTTAAACTTAAGACAGGTAATACAGATCTACATCTGATCAATTACTACTGTCCAAGTGACCGCCCAACAGGCACTGGACACACTACCACTAAAAGAAAAAATGATTGTGTGTGGCGATTTCAACAGCCACTCGCAGAGCTGGGGCTATGATCACATGGACCAGAGAGGAGAGAGACTGGAAGACTGGCAGGATGAGAATAGATTCATGTTGATTAACAAGCCGTCTGACCCACATACTTTCTACTCGAGATCATGGCACTCTACAACTACACCTGACCTGGCTTTTCATTCACCAGACCTGGAGTGGAACATTACACGAATTGTTGGGAAACAACTTGGTGGCAGTGACCATCGGCCAGTCTTTCTAACCGTGATGAGCTTGTAAGTGAAAGCAGCACCCTCTCGAGGTGGAACTACAAGAAAGCAGACTGGGCAATGTACAAGCATCGCACCAGCATATTGGTTAGAAACCTGAACACTGAGAAAGACATAAATAAAGTAGCTGAAGAGTTTGGGAAATGCATACTACAGGCAGCGCGAGAAACAGTACCAAGAGGAGCCCGTAAACATATAAACCCTACTGGAGTAGTGAACTGGAACAGTTGCATAATGATGTGTGAAGTGTGTAGAAAGCAAGCAGAGGCCACACCCAGCCAAGAGCACCACAATAAATTCCAGCATGAAAAAGCCAAATTTCAAAGGGCCAAGCTGCAGGCTAGACGGAAAAGCTGGCAGGAGAAAACAGAGTCTCTGAACTTTGAAAGAGACAAAAGGAAATTGTGGAAGCTAATAAAAACAGCTTAATGACGAGGGCACAGGGAGAAACTCAAAAATTGCGCTACATAAAAGATGGAAAAATCTTAACAAGAAAGCAGCAGCTGACCATTTTGCGGACTCGTTCGCACAAGATAGCAATATCAAAATTAGTCCAGAGAAACAACAAGAGATTCGAGAGAAACGACAACATACAGGACAGAAGGAAATAGTACATGAGATTCTGGAGGCACCCATCACAATCAGCGAACTGGAGCTAGCCATATCCAAAACTGAAAATGAGAAAGTCACCAGGAGCTGATGGTATCTCCAATGAAATGATCAGGAACCTAGGAACAGAGGCCAAAACAAAGCTTTTGCAGATCTTCAATAACAGCTGGACCTTAGGCAGTGTTCCACAAGCCGGAGAGAAGCAATCATGATACCCCTCCTAAAATCAGGGAAAGATGGTTCCATTGCCTCTAGCTACAGACCAATTAGCCTCACCAGCTGTCTCTGCAAAACACTGGAGCGCATCATCAATCACAGACTGCAGTGGTACATTGAAAGTAAAAACATCCTTGTGCCACAGCAGGCTGGCTTTAGGCAGTGCTACTCTACGGAAGATCAGACAACCTACCTCTCTCAAGAAATTGAGGATGCATTCCAAGAGAAGAAGCTGGTGCTTGCGGCATGGATAGATCTGAAGAAAGCCTTTGACAAAGTCTGGAAAGAAGGTCTGATGAAGAAACTGAGAAACTGCAAAGTCATGGAAGAATGTACAAATGGGTGAAAGCATACTTGCACAACAGAAGAGCCCGAGTACAGATAGACGGACTCAAGAGCAAGAAAGTACTACTGCGTCACGGTGTCCCCCAGGGCGGAGTCTTGTCCCCCACACTTTTTCTAATCTTCATCAATGATCTTGTTGCTCACCTACCGCATGGAATTAAAGCAGCAATGTACGCCGATGACCTGGTTCTATGGAGCACAAATGAATATGCATCAGTGGCCACCAGATTGCTACAAAGAGCTGTAGATACATTTGCTGCATGGGCAAATAGATGGTGTGTCAGCATAAACACTGACAAGTGCAGCACCACCCTATTTACCCTCTCTCCAAAACAAAAGGCAGGGATCATCCAGATAAATGGAACACCCCTAAGAGAAGATAAAGAACCAACATACCTTGGAGTAACATTTGATGGCAAGCTGACATGGAGAAAGCACATCAACAAAGCAGTAGCAAAAGCCAGAAGGAAAATAGCCATCCTGAGAAAGCTAAGTGGAACCACATGGGGAGCCAGTGGGAAAATACTTAGCAAAGTTTACCAACAGAGCATACGACCACACCTGGAATATGGGTCAACTGCGTGGTGTTCAGCATCAAAAACCACACTACAAGAGCTGGACAAGGTGCAAAATCAAGCACTTAGAGTCACCACAGGAGGGATGAGATCAACCCCTATAGTGGAAATGGAGAAGATGGGGAGGACACAGGCACTGAGTGAGCGCAGAGATACGAAAACGCTAATACAAGCAGAAAAGTTCCTCAGCTTGCCAGGCCACCCTATGAAGAACAGATTTGAAAACCTAGCTATGGGGCGGTTGAAAAGAAGTAGTTTTATCCACCAGGCCAAACGACTCTGCAGAGAAACCACTGATCTGCCCACAGTTGGTATCCCCCTAACAACTATTCCAGAGCAAACTCCATGGAAAGATGAGCATAGACTATCGTTACAAATCCAGACAAAAGTGAGAGGAATATTTGACAAGGAAGAACAGAACAGTGTGCAGCGCAGAACAGCCACTCTCAGCTTCCTTGATGAAGAATACCCACAGGATCTCTGGATCCGAGTCTACACAGATGGGTCAGCACAAAATGCTGTTCGAAATGGAGGAGCGGGAGTGTACATAGAATACCCAAATAATACTAGGGACACAGCCAGAGTACCGACAGGAAAGTACTGCCATAACTATGATGCCGAAATTGAGGCAATCAAGATAGCAACAGAGAAATTACTAAATAACAGCAATGGTACACAACCTGTGGTGCTACTACAGATGCAAAATCAGTACTCGAGGCGCTCCTCTCTGGGAAATTGCCAGTACTAAGGACACTACTTTCTGAACTTAGCAGTCAGCATAAAGTCACCATACAGTGGATACCATCCCACTGTGGAGTACCCGGAAACGACAGAGCTGATCAATTGGCTAAGGAAGGAGCCAAAGAAGAACAGCCTGATGTGCCCGTTACATACCACCAAAAGAAAAGAATGATCAAATCAGTCAGAAAGCCACCAAAACCTGCTCAAGATGACTACCACATTATGGACAGACCAGAACAAGTCATTATTCTGCGCCTCAGAACAGGACACAATAGATTACGCAACCACATGTATACAAAATTCAAGATTGGTGAAACAGCCATGTGCACATGTGGATTGGCGTCGCAGACAGCAGAGCACATACTCCAAGACTGCCCAAAATATAACATATCTAGGCAAACCTTCTGGCCTAGAGAGACGACAGTGGAAGATAAACTCTAAGGACCACTGTGTGAACTGAAAAAAACAGTTCAATTCATGCAAGAGACGACATTGCAGATATAGACATATTTCAAGCGAACGAAAGAAGAAGAAGAAGCCACATTTGTACCTCACAATCAACTTCTTTGCCATCAGTAAATTATTTGTTGCAAAAGCGATCTGTAGCACACCAAAGAGGCGGAAATCACTCAGGGCTAGGTCGAGCAAGAAGTTTCCACCCTGGTTCAGCAACTTTCTTTAGGGTTCATTGAATTGGTCTGGTTTTGTCATATAGTGTCATAAAGGTGCTGTACTCCCATCATCAGAAGATCTTTTTTGTAATTGCATAATAAACCATGATTAGAACTTACAGTACAATGCACCAGTCACATCTCTTCTGGAAATGGGATAAAGGCATTCCCTAGGAATTCCCAAACACAGTCAGCATAACCTACCATGCTGATGGAAAAACCATGAACTTCTTGGGTGAAGGTGAATGAGGATGTTTCCATTGCACTGAAGCATGTTTTCTTTCTGGTGGATAATGATGCATCCATGAACCTCCTGTGAGCGAGCATGTTATCTCCTTCATCTGCATACTGAGTGAGATACTACATCTGCATACTGGGTGAGATCCTTCATCTGTACACCGGGTGAGATCCTTCATCTGTACACCGGGTGAGATCCTTCATCTGTACACCGGGTGAGATCCTTCATCTGTACACCGGGTGAGATCCTTCATCTGTATTCTGGGTGAGATCATTCATATGTATTCTGGGTGAGATCCTTCATCTGTACACTGGGTGAGATCCTACATCTGCATACTGGGTAAGATCCTTCATATGTATTCTGGGTGAGATCCTTCATCTGTACACTGGGTGAGATCCTACATCTGCATACTGGGTAAGATCCTTCATCTGTATTCTGGGTGAGATCCTTCATCTGTATTCTGGGTGAGATCCTTTATCTGTATACCAAGTGAGATCCTTCATCTGCATTTTGGGTGAGATCCTTCATCTGCATTCTGGGTGAAATCCTTCATCTGCATACTGGGTGAGATATTCCAGCGAAAGGCTCACTCCATTCATTTTGTGTTCTTAAATTAATCATCTGGGCATCCAACTGCAAGCACACGTTACAAAACCCCATCACATCATACACTATGCTAAAAGCTAAATCATGAGAATATTCTATTGCAGTGGAAACAATGCCTACCATTACCCACATGTCAGCTCGAATAATTGCCTCGACCTGCCACACAGCTGATTCTGTCGCAATCTGTACAAGGCTTAAATATACTTAACTTTGTAGAAACACATATGTTTTTGGTGTATCATATACAAATATTCCTGGTTGGCAATTGTGGACTAATGATTCCAGTGCTGATTCACATAACCACAAATACATGATATGTCTGGTATTTTCTTAGCGACATATTTATAGGAGATCTATCATTATCCAGTGCCATCATCAGATTTACGTCAGCTGTTTTATAGTCTCCAGCACATTCTGCCCTTGGAGAGTGACCTCCCCTCCAATATGGTAAATATGTTTTCCGTTAAAGGGCATTGCGTTCATCTTTCCCTAAGGAGAATAATGGATTACATTTTTATTTTCTGGCGCTCGCTCACTTTGAACTCAAGCGTAGTCCATACACACTTCTAGTAGTGCTGGACTGAATTTTGCATGTGGATTAGCATTACCTATTAACAGTGTCCCTCGCTATCAGGCTACCCACTCCCACTTCAGAGGTAATGGATTACATTAAGTCTGTTCCTTGTTGCACCATGGACTTGTTTATTGCAACATTGCACAATTTAAATCTGTAAACACATTGTGTTATTTATAAGCAGCAGATCAGCTAGTCACGCTGATCCTAACAGTCAAGAGTTCCGTGACTTTACTTGGCTGAAATGTACAGGCGTTTTTTATTATGTTGCAAAGTTAGCGGAATAAGCCCAATCATGAAGGCAGATGTCCCATGTATCACAATGAATGGACATCCTCTTTGTAGAAAGAGTAAATTGAAGTACTTGGGAATCACCTTCGACAGAATATGTTTTGTAAGGATAATGTGGAGGCTTTACCGGTGAAGGCTGGAAAGAGACTTAATACAATGAGCGTGATGGTAGCAACCAGCATGGAGCAGAGGATGCTTTACATGCTCTTTCAGCAGTTAATAATTTCTGTCATTAAGATTTGGGGCTGCTGACAGTATCAAAAAGCCAGTTTGAAAGGTTGAAGCGCATAAATAATGTGACCACGCAGGTTATCCTGGGGTAAACAAAGGACACACCAAGTATTTGCATGAGTCATATCCTGGCACTACCAACAACTGCAGACGGGCACAAGGTCATTCAAGCCAAATGGTACCTGAGAGTTGCTGCAGACTGGATCACTCCCTGCATGCAGTCATGGATACAGTCAAGGGTCATAGATTGGAGAAGAGGCGGGTCAGTAGATTGAGAAGAGGCAGGTCCTGGATGGCGCAGGCAGAAATATCTATCAGCCAACGGTGTGACATAGAGAACATAAATCGCTAAAAAGAGTGGGTAAAAGTACTGGAAGACATGTCGGACTGCAACAAGGTAATAGTAACACTGGGTCGTTAGTGTAGAGAATGTGCAGCAGGTTGCACAGAGTTTGACGTGCAACGATTGATTCTTCTTCTTTGCGTTCATCCGGAGTGATTTTTTCAGATGTGATTGCGGTGTGTCTGGTTAGGCACCCTCGGGTCGAAACCCTCAGGCCAACACATCCGACTTTTAGCGTGCATTTTTGACCAGGTTAGCAATCCTGGGAGACTCTCACTTTTGTGGTACCGTCCACATCTCAGCTGGTCAAGTTGGAACAGTCGAAGACTACACGGTCATCCCTCAAGTGAAGGCAGGGACAGTCCATAGCATTTTCCGCCATCCTGGGTGGCTTCCATAATTGCAGAGCCGGCACATAACGCTCTGGTGCTGGGTTTACCGAGGGAATCGTCACGTCCTGCTCATGGCTGTTTTAATTCCTCACTTCAATATATTGGGCATTTCGCTCGCCCTGGGCCGTTCCTGCACAAACCAGTCAGCTCTGCGGTTGGTTTCCACTAAGCGAGTTTTCGGACATGTGCTTGTCCCTGTACCCATCAGAGCTGTTCCAGGCACGGCGGACATTCGGAAAACTACCTAGTCAGAGCTGTTCCGAACAAGAGCGGCATTCGGAAACTAGGTAGTCAGAGCTGTTCCTAGCACGAGAGACATTCGGACGAGACATTTCACTCGGACGTAATTGCGTAGTGTCAATTTTTAGTTTGCCACCCGTAGGACGACACTTCCGACTTCCGGCGGGCATTTTTTAATGAGGTTAACCTTCCTCTGATTTCGAGGCACGTTAGACTGTCGTGATGTCGCCCACATCTCAGCTGGTCAAGATAGAACGACCAACGACATCGCGGTCGGCCCTCAGGGGCAGACAATGGGCAGTCCCTCGCTATCCATGGAGGCTTCCATAATTGCAGAGCCGGCACATATTGCTCCGAGACTGGGCTCACCCGAGGAGTTGCCACGTCCTGCTCATGGCTGCTTCAGTTCCTCACTTCCATGTATTGGGCATCTCGCTTGCCACTGTCGCTCAAGTGAGCTCCAGGGGCGGTCAGACTGCGGGCGACATCCACTCGGTAAGCTTTTGCTTTTGACTTTGGACCACGCAATAGGTTTCCATTTCGCGTTATTGAGACGTTTCTCCACTTTTATCTACTCTCTATGAGTTAGATACAGACAGTTTTCGTAACCATTTCCTTCGACTGGGGCATTTTACTGACTTTTTGTACTCGCTCACGAGGTAGGCTACATGTGCTGCCGGCTCAGCACCTTACCTTCGTGCAGCAGTCAGTGAGAAACGGCCAGGCCATCTCATCCGGGAATCCAACATATCCCTCAGCTGAGAGCCTTCAAACAAGTGTCAGAACTGGGCATGTAGCTTGCTCAGTATCTCGATTCCAATTTTTCGGTAAGTGGATATCGGCCCGACTCTCAGATCCGAGGGTCTGTGGCTTAGAGGCGTTCAGCCTAAACCCTCGACAGAGAGCCTTAGAGTATTGTCCGAAACAAGAACTGCCTTCATGCGCCTGATTTAAACTTTTGACTGCTATCCTCAGTCTCCTGCAGAGCAGCAGGTTGTGTCTCTCTTAGTCTGGTCCCTATCCCATACGCTGTCCGATATGTAGTTTTCACCCATCGGCAAGCACATGGGGTCAACGGGACACTCAAGCTCCCCCACCACGGCAAGGTGGAGACACATCGGGGGAGCAACGATTGATTCAACAACACACATCAAGGGGAGACAGTGATCTACACAGATGGGTCAGTGGTGAGGTAATGGCTGGGGTTTCATGTGAAGGCTAATGGATGATGCTTGAAAAAGGAAAGTCTGGCATATGAGACTACAACCTCCAGCATGAGTATGGAGGTGGAAGCAGTAACAGCAAACTTCCGATGGTTGGACTCATGGAGTATGCTTAGTAGGGTGGCGAAAAGAATGTTTTGTGTAGAATGGCCTGCCTCGCTTTAGAGGTCATGGATTGTGAGCATTGTAAGGATTACCTACCCTGGTCATGAGAGAGTGCAGGGGTATGAACAGGCTGATAGGCTGGCAGGGAATGCACCTCTCTGTGGTAGATTACCTATGAACAAGGGAGAGGTGCTCAGGCACTTGTGGGACCAGGTGGAGAAAGTGACAGAACAGACTAAGAAACTGTATGTGGAGAGAATTATATGGCGAGGGGCTGCAGGGGTTCTGGACGAATCTCAAAACTGAGAGGGAAGACGAGAACTTTCAATCAGATGGTAGTTGGAACATTAGCAGTATGACTCTTAGCTGGCTGTTGAACGAGGGGATGGAGCAATTTGGGAATGTCCTAAATGCAGTGATGTCGGTTCTTAGCTCAAATCAACTCAACTCAATGCCCTCTAGAAATCACCACAACTTAATAGAACAGAAACTGCAACTTTACTGACAATAAAACAAAATACTCACCTAGAATTTTTGTACCTCCATCAGGTAAAAAGATTAGCCTCCCCTCTCTAGCAGCTCTGACTAAACTTTGTGACAGTTCATACTGAGCTTGTTCCTTCTTCATTGCAGTCAGCTGCATATGTTAATTGAGATTATCATAAATATAAATGTATACATCCGTTTATTTACACTATCATTAAAATAAAACAAACAAATGGACAGACAATACTGCTGTAAATCTGATCGATTGATTGACTGTAATCAATGAGCATCTTCATCTCCATCCACACAAAGCTATTTGGAAGTCTCAATAAACTCTCAATTAAAACAAAATATATCCACAAAACCAGACTTTGTATATAGACATTGCTAGAAACATAACAATTGAGAAGAATAATCGCAATGTGAAACAATCCATTAGGATCCAATCTGCTAGTTGAGATCATCACACTAGGAGTTTGCCAGGTAAATTAACAAACTCCAGAGTACCAACAAGCATTCCAGTGTGTGTGTACCAGAATGTAAACATAAAATATGTGTATTCTGTTGTAACATCATATACTGACATTCTGTCAGGTCTTTACAACTGTCAACAGCCTAGGAAATGTTGATGTGTAGAATGTACACACAGGACTTGCTAGTGTTCACTCTATTGTGTTCAGCCTATTAAGAGAGGTGTGAGACAGGGATGTGTAATGTCTCCAGATCTTTTTTCCCTATACAGTGAAAATATTTTCAGAAATGTAGAAGATATGGAAGGAATCAACACCGGGGGACAATACATCAATAACATTAGATATGCAGATGATACAGTCTTGATTGCAGACAATGAACAGGACCTGCAAAATTTAGTAGATGCGGTTGTTGCACACAGTGAACAACTAGGGTTAGAACTGAATATTAAGAAGACACAGATTATGGTCGTCCCTGGGAAAAAGGAAATACCACAATGTGATATACGAGTAAATGGGCATATTCTTAAGCAAGTGAATCAATAGTTATCTCGGCACAGTCATAACATCTGATGGGAGATACCTTGAAGAGATTAGAACAAGAATTGCCATTGTGAAGGTAGCCTTTTTCAAGATGAAAAACATACTGTCAAATAAAAAGATATCAATTGAAACAAGAAAAAGAGTGTTGAAGTGCTACATAGAACCTGTACTTTTGAATGGATGTGAAGCATGGACAATGACCAGTCAAGCTGAAAAAAATCTGATGGCTGTGGAACTGTGGTTTCTGAGGAAAATGCAAAGAATACCATGGACAGACAGAAAAACCAATGAATAAGTCCTAAAAGAAACAAATGAAGATTGTAAACTGATTAGAGTTATTAGACGAAGACAGTCTAAATTTGTTGGGCATGATATGAGAAAAATTGACTTGGAGAAGTTGGTGACGACTGGCAAGATCGAAGAGAAGAGACCAAGGGGAAGACCGAGAAGTAAATTCCTGGATGGCTTGACCACATGACATGGTCGAGACGGGAACACGGAGCTGATCCACGACTCTGGTGATCGAGTGAGTGGCAGAACATGACCGCCCACGCTTTTCGGCATGGCACATGATGGATGGATGGATTCTTCTAAAGCATTAATCAATTCTGTTGTGATGCTTTCTGAACCGGAAGTCTTGCCAGATTTCATATGGTTAAGAGCATTCTGAACCTCCATCTTCAAAATTGATGGTCCTTCATTATTATTTTGAATATTATACTGTTCTTCTATGTTATCATCATAAAGGTTTTTCACATAATCTGACCATACATGTAACATCTGATCTTTTTCTATTATGATTTTTCCATCTGTTGTCTTTAGGCTTTAGTTCTTTGATTAGTAAGCTCCTAAATTCTTATGTGCATTAGTTTGGTTTTTACTGTTGTGTTGTTTTTCACTTTCTATGCAGTTTTTCTCAAGCCATGCTTCTTTTGCGTCCTTAGATAATATTTTGACTTTTCTGTGAGTTTCTTTACATTTGGCAGGATTATTTTTGTTCTTCTTGTTTACATTAGTTATAAAATTTCTTCAGTCATCCATATCTGACGACCCAATTTCTTTAATTTTGGAATAGTTTTTTCTGCAGCACAACTGATTGAATTCTTCAACATTTCCCATTGATCATCCACATCTTGAAATAGGAACTCTAGATCAGGCAATATATCAAATTTGTTCTTTACTCCTATGTTAAAATTATCTTGTATTTCTTTGTCAGTTTTCAATTTGCAGAAATCATATTTAGGGTTTCCTGTTGAAAACTTGACTTTCTTTAACTTTACCCTCAATATGCCTGTAATTAATCTGTGATCACTGTAACAGTCTGCATTGGGGACTGTTTTTACGACTGTTAACGCATTTCAAAACCTTCTGCTAATCAGGATGTAATCTGTCTGGTTTATAATCCTACTGTCTGGACGCCTCCATGTCCATAATCTTCTAAGATGCCGTTTAAACCAGGTGTTTCCTACAGCCATTTCTTGTTCTTTTGTCCATTCTATAAGTCTGTATGCTCTTTTGTTTCTCTCTCCCAAACCATGATTGCCTCCACTGCATCCATCGCCTTGATTTCCTACTTTTTCGTTGAAATCACCCATTATAATACTTATTTCTGATGTTTTACAGTTCTTCAAAGCAGACTCCATGTCATTATAAAATTCCTCAATACTTTCTTCACTGCATTCACTTGTTGGAGCATATGCTTGAATGACATTTATTTTAAAAGGTCTTCCATTTAACTTTACTAAGAGAACTCTGTCTGACACTGCCCAATATCCTTTAACAGAATGTGATGTTTGCTGATCCAATATAATGGCTACACCTCTTTGCCATTCTTCTCCCCCAGAATAAATAATCTTACAATCCTCTCATGTCTTGATCCTTGCCTCTTTCCACCTCATTTTGCACATTCCTAAAATATTAATCTTCTCTCTTTCCATTTCTTGTTTGATATTTTCTAATTTTCCATCTGCACTCATTGTTCTAACATTCCAAGTTCCTACTTTCAATGATAGTAATCGTTTGCACCTAGTAGCCTGCTGATGGTCTGGAGTCACCTGGTGCACGTGACTATCCCTACGGACAAGGCTGCTCCTATGGAGCACCCATTTATGCCATTTCTCTGATTTTCGATGAGACCGCAAACATGATTTTCTTGGCATCTGTAAAGAAGGTAGTTTGCCATTGCTTTCCTTCCTAGCAGTGACCATACTGGTCAATGACCGTAGCCATTGTCTCCTCAAAAAAAGAGATCCTCTGCCTACTGTCCTGAAGCTGGAGACCATAACCTACAACTATCTGTCGGCTGCTCTTCGAGTCATCCAGCACCTGCGCCCATGGCTTCACATAACCCTGATCGGGATGCTAAACGGGTACTCCACCTTGCCCAAGGGTGTCCCGTAGGCTAGTGGAGAGAAGGAGGCACCTTACTTCTCCTTTGATAGGGGATACCCCTATCCCGCCACCCCATATGAATGTATGTGTGTGTGTGTGTACGCGTGCGTGCATGCGCACGTGCATGTGTGTGTGTGCGTGATATATATGAGCACAAACAATATAAAATCCAATGACATAACTTAAGATCTATGCTTGATGGTTGAGCCAAATGCAAAGATAACTTGTCAGGTATCTAGACAGAATTAATTATGAGTGAAACTGATACTTACAGAGTAAGACAGTT
>JACEFZ010012842.1:0-13548 GCA_014155875.1 Cepaea nemoralis
AAATCCCAAAATTTTGGGGGCAAAAAAAATAAAACCTGTACCCAAGACCTGTTTGATACATCTGATGCCAGCTATAGTGCCACACTTAAGACAATTGTTAATCAAGATTTGTTTAAACTGCACAGAACCAGATGCTACGAGGAAAGATCTCCCTCGCCCCAGACAAACGTTAGAAACATTGAATGGAACTATAGAATTCATAATCATGTGCATATATGACAGTACACAGTACTAATGTGAACTCCAAATACTTAAAACTATAGCACAAAATTTTATGGAAATCATGTACTTTACATATTAGCTAATCAACTCTGCTCTTGTATACTTGATCACAGATTAACCAATCATCTCACCACATGCATTCATCACTACATATTAACCAGTCAATTTTTCCCATATATACTTGACTGCAGATTGACCAATCATCTTTCTAGTGCATAGATAGTGAATGAAACTTCCGACAACCTGCTTTATATATTGTATTATTCAAGTCAAGTGGTCAGATAGGATAACAAATGTATAGCAACAAAACAGATAACAATACAGGCAGACAGCGCATACATCAAGAAAACATGACAGCAGAAGAATGCCATGGAATAGAAATAAGAGAGAAAGACATGGGTAGTAACAATGAGACCAGGGTGAAGGACACAGAAGCACAAACCAGAGATATTGCTGCTATCTCTCTGCTTTCTTGTGGCTCATTTGTAGGAGTAGAGGCTCAACACCACAAGTCTTTGGGATTGGACACAGTATATCGGTGAAAAACTGTATTTACAAAGATGCTGAATACAAATCACTGGTAGCTTTTTAACCATCATGATTCATCAGGTGCCTATCCCATCGTTCTTCTTTTGTCTGAAGTGTTTGTTTTGGGCGTAAATGCGTTGTGCCAGCTTACAGCAGAGCTGCGATATTTGCACCTTTTGGCCGATACATCCAATTTCTCCAGTTGTTTGTTGACCAGGTTAACCTGCCCAGGCATCCCATTCAAGTGCGGGTCAAGAGTTGCTGGAGAAGGCTTACAATACCAGTAAACTCAGAATCTCAGGCAAGCCAAGAGACTATTTATACCAAGGACAATTAGTAAACAGGCAAAAACAATCCCTGGAAACCTTGGAGTTGCAGTTTTATAGAAGAATGCTGAAAATTAATTGGACAACCAAAATAAGCAATCTGGACATTTTGAGGGAGGCTAAGTAGCAAAGACAACTTATCACAAACATTAAAAGGAAGCAGTCAGCATTTTTTGGCCACATTATGAGAAGACAAAAACTGGAACATGTTATGAAAACTGGAAAGATCTGTGGTAGAAGAGGCAGAGAGAAATAATACTGGATGGCCTAAGATGATGGCATGGAGGAATGTCATCACTGAACAAAAACACCAAGGATTGATATCTCTGGAGATACATCAACGCCCATGCAATTTGGCAAGGCACATGATAATGATGATGAGCATGCTGAGTAACTTCCTAACAATACCATCAACTTAAAATGGCAGATGAGAATTGAAATGCACAAAAAGCAACAACCCCAGTCCTAAGCTCTACAGAGAATGTAAATTCATGACACTATTTCAGTTAATAATCATTATTGATGTGCTTTCATTTAAGTGTTTTGTGTGCGCAAGATTTCTGCAAAGCTTATTTATTGCCTGTGTGTGCTTATCTCTATTGATGTTTGCCTGCTGAGACTTCATGCACCATGCCATGGATGAGAATGATGTGCATCTGTGTGCATGTGATCCTAGCAAAGTGATTTATTATTTATCTGTACTTAATTTATAAGTATGTCTTGGGGAGTTATAAGATGTGAGAAGCTAGGGGCAGTTGTGGCAACCTGAAAAAAGCTGTGACAATTGGAGAAATCTGTGACAACTGGAGAAATCTGTGGCAACCTGGAGGAAGCTATGACAATCTGGAGAAAGCTGTGACAATTGGAGAAATCTGTGATAACTGGAGAAATCTGTGGCAACCTGGAGGAAGCTATAACAACCCAGAGAAAGCTGTGACAACCCAGAGAAAGCTGTGACAATCTGGAGAAAGTTTGACAACGGGTAAAAGGTAATGAACACACCAACCACCTGGCAAATAATGCACCAACAGGAAGCTGCATGGACAGTGCTAATATAACTAATACAGAACAAACTCAGCTAGCAGATACTGACAAGACTTTGGCACAAGCTCAACTTTAAAAACTGGGAGTGGAGCCTGGTTGCACACATCGAAGCCACCTTCCAGGTCAAGAAAGGAGATGTCATAACCAACTCTTTATGGCAACAGTAAACAGAGATACTTTGGGGCGGCTGCTGCATCGAAGCACTGAGCACCCATGGGAATGCCCAATGTGCTGGGGCATCGATCAAGATAACATAACACAAGATCAAGGATATTAGAGACGGAGATGCATAGAGGGAGAAAATCCTCGATGAGTTGCTAGAGTGGCAAGGAGGACGATCAGTGGCCAAACTTAAGAACAGAGGATAGATGTTTGGGAGGCACTAAACAGCTCAACCAACAAGTCTACTTTATGGTGTTAGTGTCCCTTGGAAATCAGATTAAAAGAATGACATAACTCTGAATTGGTGAATTAATAAACAGATGACAAAATCCTTAGAAGCCTTGGAGATGTGGTTTTATAGAAGAATGCTGAAAATCTATTGGACAGCCAAAATGAGCAATCTGGACATTTTGAAGAAAGCAAAGTCGCAATCATCAAAAGAAGCAGCCATCATTTTTTGGCCGCATTATGAGAAGACAAAAACTGGAACATGTGAGAATTGGAAAAATTTGTGGAAAGACAGCGAGAGAAAATTCTTGACAGTCTTGTGTCATGACACGGAAGGGAGACAACACACGAATTGATGTCTGCTGTTGGAGATCACAATTTGTGGAGGGGCATGATAGCCCACGCAAGTCACTGGATGATGATGATGAATTGGGAAGTGAGAAAATGAACTGGTCACATCACTTCATAAGCTACGACCTAGTGTGTACTTTAGCATCTCCCACTAGAGTGGCATGAAAGTACCTTGACTTTTTTGTTACACCTTATTTCTGCACATTTTATAAGCACTTAAAACACCCAGTTAGCTACTTATATTGTTTATTACATTTTAATTTACAATATAGGACTTAATTTGTTATATTTTATTAGATTCTACAATCAGTTAATAGGACCTAATTAGTTATATTGCTTTATATTATACAATCACTTAATATAAGCTCTGATTTGTTATATTTTATTACATCCTACAATCACTTAATACAAGTCTCACTTGTTATATTATTTTACATTATTTTCATCATCATGTGCCATGCCGATAAGTGATGTTTGTCATGTTTTGTTGCCATCTCTATACATTCTACAACCACTTAATATAAGATAACAAAGTATGTGAAACTCCTAGCACAATATAGAACCCATGTGTTACCGAGGCCCAAATGGGAAGTAAAGAACAGTACCACTGTAACCCACCCTGCATGCCATAAGAGGCAACTAAGGAGGGTTGGCATGAGACTGGCTATCTCACTCTGCAGAAACCTTTAGCTTCAAAATCCAGCCAGTCATGAACAAAGGGTTGGCATAAGCTAGGTGATGGCTATACTACATTGGCAGATCATAAAAGGACTCACAAGAAGTATAAGGACGATATGTGCCAGGTGATTACCCTGATCCTTTCTCATGTTACAAAACCACAACAAAATAACCGTGTTGGCGCTGTTGCAATCTTCTTTGATCTCCGTTCATTACAGATACTTATATTTGTCACAAACATCAGAAAGAAGCTGTCATAATTTTTTGGCCACATTATGAGAAAACAGGAAAGATTTGTGGAAAAAGAGATAGAGATAGACAGCGAGAGAAAATTATTGAGTTGTGGCACGGAAGGGAGCCAATACATGAATTGATCCATGCCATCGGAAATCACAATTTGGGGAGAAGCATGATCAACCACACCAGCCACAAGGCACTGGATGATGATGATATTTGTTTAGTACAAAATTTATATGGTTATGTTACAGTGTCTTAAAGTATAAAATAAAATCTTTGATAGTTCACCGTGAACAAACATGCCCTTGCATAAACGGGATTATTTCTTATGTTTATAAATCAACATTACATTTAGTAATGTTGTTCTGCTTCAGGCAGAGTGACAGGCTTCCTTACAACAATAAAACATAGAGAGAGTATCTGTTGGATTTCCTCCCAAGGACATGCTGATGTAGTAGGAAATGAGCAGACAGACAGATTGGCTGGGTCTGCACCCTTTGGTGGGGTATTGGTTCATAACAAGGCAGACGTGGCAAGAGCAGCCACCGTGGTGGAGTTTCGAGGTGGAGAAGGCTTGGGTGGATAAGCGTAGTGCTGTAAGGAGATGGCAAAATGCCAAGAAGAACAGAGCTGGTCATCCTAGTCCCTGCTTGCACTTAGAAAGAGAGATGCACACAAAAGTAAGCTATTTCAAAAAACTGGTCAAGGTGGTTAAAAGCGAAAAATGGGCAGAGGTGTGTCAAAGAGTAAGCACAGACAAGTCACTGAAATTGGTCTGGCGACTACATAAAAGCATGAGTGGTGTAGTCAAGAATAAGAGCATTTCTGACTTCCAAGGTGCTGACCTCGTCTGGCAGAGGACTGGCGAGGACAAGGGCAAAGCCCTCTTTGAACGCTACCTTGAGCAGAGCAACCAGACAGACATGGGAGGCCGAAATCTGGCCAAGGAGGTCACCTCAGACAGATGCAAGGCCCAGAACACTTCGGATGAAGACACAGTGACAGTGAAAGAAATCAAGGCTGTGCTTCGATGATCAAAAAACAGTGCTCCAGGTCCTGATGGCATAAGATACGACGACATAAATAGATGTACCGACAATGAGCTAGAGAAACTAGCAGACATGTACAACAACAGTATAGGGAGTGCTAGCATCAAGGAGGAATGGTTACACAGCTATCTGATTCCCTTGCCGAAGCCTGACAAAGACCACAAAAAAATTCAGGGATATCGAATTATAACCATGCAGAATACAATAGGCAAGCTGCTGGAGAAGGTAATTGCCAGGAAAATATCAAGCCAACTAGAGAGGCAAGGTGTTTTCCCACCTACCCTGGGTGGGTACCGTCCAAAAAGAGAAACCTGGACCAATGCAGCAGTCTTTGCCCAGGATGTCTATGAAGGTTTCCACTCAGGCACTGAAACCGTTGCTGCAGCGATTGATCTTGAGGACGCATACAACAGAGTACCACTGGATTTTTAATGTTTCAGCTTCTCGAACTAAACGTAAGTCCATTCCTCCTTAGTTGGATCGCTGCAGCCCTCTTCCAACGGAAAGTAGTTTTTAGATGTGGCAGTTGGACTTCGGAACCAACAACAATATATCCTGGCCTACCACAGGGATCACCATTATCTCCGGTACTGTTCAACGCCTACACAGTGAGAATCACCAGTGAGCAGATCACTGGACCTGGCAGGACATTGTCATATGCCGATGATGTTTTAGTGTATCGTCAGGGTAAGGATAGAGAGGAGGTTGCTGTGGAACTACAAACCGAACTCAATCGCATAAGTACTTGGTGTGATGAAGCTGGGGCAATGGTCAACCCAACAAAGGCAACAGTGACTTGGTTCTCGTTGAATAATCATATTGTCAACACTCCAACACCAACTGTAATGCTGTGTTCAGAGACGGTGGAAAGAACGCAGGCAATGAATTACCTGGGGATACGGTTTGATCGAAGCCTTGCTTATAATGTGCACATAGACCAGGTGATAACAAAGGCCAAGCGGGGTTTGGCAGCGATGCGGGTGATGGCGGCAGCAAACTGTGAGCAGCGCCATCTATGTCTTCTGTACGAGGGGCTGGTCATGTCTGTTTTGGAGTATGCAATGGCAATCCTGACTCTCAGCCATAAGCAGATAGAAAGGATGGAAAGGATACAGAATGAAGCTATGCGCATTATTCTTGGATGTACAAGAGATACAGCATGCAGGGCGATGCGCTACCTTCTTGATTTTCCAACCATTGAAGAGAGAATACAAGGTTGCAGGGCACGCGCCTACCTCAGAATTAACGCAAACACACAACATCCACTGCATAGTGAAATTAGGAAGGTGAAGGGCAGCAGGTTAAAAAGAGGACGGTCGTGGATGGGTCAAGCCGAAGACATTCTTCAACAGGTGTGTTCACTTGAGGACTTAGAACCTGGCGAGGAGTGGGTGCAAGTGCCAACAGACTTCTGCACATCCTTTTCAGTTTGCATCCAACTAGATAGAAAATGCAGACAAGAAAATCCGGCTGCTGTTGAGGCTGAAGTACAAGCGTTGATTTTCGAGAATTCGCTAGACGGTGACGCGGTCATCTACACAGATGGGTCGGTCGTCCGACATGTGAGAAGCTCATGGGCCTTTACAGCTCGGGCCGGAGGGAGAATTGTGAAGGAGGACTCTGGTGCTTTCACTGAAACCACAAGTAGCCTGACCATGGAAGTCATGGCAGTAAGTAAAGCAATAACATGGCTCGAGACACAGACATTCACTAGGGCTTGTTTCCTTAGCGACTCAATGAACATGATCAAGAGGATAGAGGAGGGGTCGATCCGAAGAGAATGGTTGCTGCCTCTGGAGCGGTCTCGACTGGCAAAGATTAGTTTCATCTTCGTGCCAGGGCATGCGGGAGTACAAGGAAATGAGCGGGCTGACAAGCTCGCAGGTGAGGCTACTGTGGAGGGCGGACGCGCCATGGACCAGGCCTGACATTCTGAATGCTCTACGAGAAGTAAGACTTTTGCGAGAACCAAGTGATGACTGTGAATCTACAACAATGGCCAGACTGCGAGAGCAGCAAATTAAAAGAGGGGTGGCCAAACAAGAACACTACGCAGGAAGCCAAAGAAGATTGATAAACCAACAGAGAACTGGCGTCGTTAGCCGCTACACGTTGCGGGATTTGCTGAGGAGGGGATCCGAGCACTTATGGACTGAATGGTTCGATGTGCAATGAGGATGATCTGTCGACTAACTACTAAGGCAGACGTGGTCAAGGCCCTTTGGAATCTTGTGTAAAGGGCAGAAGAATGGGTAGATCATCATGGCCTGGTGAGAATGGTGCTGTAGGGAGGAGAGAGAGATGAAGATTATTTCAAGATTGCGTTAATACAAGAACCGATTACTTGATCTTGTTTTTCCCTTCATACTTTACGGTTCTGTACGTCTCACCCTTCTAAAATTCATTTTATAAAGTAAGTAGACCCACAAATCACGTTTTATGTGGACGTCTAGACTTGTTTTAGTATGTGCATCCATTATTATGTATACTGTGTAGGGGCGGGAGGGGGGAATTTTTAGGTAGGAAATACGAAGGGGTGGGGGGGGGGGGGGGGGGGGGGAAATGACGTTCTGAAAATATGGTGAAGGGGAGCATGGGCCAAAAAAGGTTGAGAACCACTGCCTTAAGGGTTCTGTATTTTACATTACATACTATTGTACATATGAAGCCCATAAGTGGGCACTCTCACGCTGTTTATACTTCACCTCGACACCACAAGGTACAAGAGGAACATGATAGATGAGATGAGACTATTGTATGTCTATTACATTACATACTATCTTACATGACTAAGACATTTCATACTATTGCATATGTGTATTGCATTACATACTACTATATATGTTTATTACATTACATACTACCATATGTCAATTACACTACATACTGTCATATATGTCTATTACATTACATACTACCATATATGTCTATTACATTACATACTACCATATATGTCTATTACATTACATACTACCCTATATGTCTATTACATTACATACTATCCATATATGTCTATTACATTACATACTACCATATATGTCTATTACATTACATACTACCATATATGTCTATTACATTACATACTACCATATATGTCTATTACATTACATACTACCATATATGTCTATTACACTACATACTACCATATATGTCTATTACACTACATACTACCATATATGTCTATTACATTACATACTATCATATATGTTTATTACATTACACACTACCGTATATGTCTATTACATTACATACTACCATATATGTCTATTACATTACATACTATCGTACATGTCTGTTGATCCTCACTAGCGGCAGCTCTAATCTTTGTCTGAGAAAAGCATGTCTTGTTGGGTTGTTACTAGTATGGGACCCATCCCCTACCAGGTGTGGTAACAAGTGGTGATCATGGAATGACTTCTAGATATGGGGCACCAACTCTGATACAAGCCTAGGCTCCCCTAGATGATCAGGTCATCACAGATCATACGGCTGTGCTTGTTCTAGCAGAAAGGATAAGACAGCTGGCACTGAAATACTTCATATGTCCTACAACAGGAGAATAATGTGAAAATGATCTGCTTGGGCACTATGTTTTTCGGTTACCGAACTTTGCTGGAGATTTATTTGCGGTGACTTTCGTTTTCATGTTCTTGTGTCTCCGATGTAAGGAGGATTAGAGCATTTGCGATGTTAAATTCCACGATTATTTCAAGATCGCGTTAAAAAAGGGACCGATTACTTTATATAGTTTTTCCCACCCCGTTTTGCGTTCTGCATTTCTGGCAAGTCAGGAACCCTTGTTATACCGGAGAACCAGGCTGCCTATTCTAAGTGGTAAGTAAACCCGTAAATACCGTTTTATAAGATGTATTACATTGTTATGCTATGTATCATTTAATGACCCCGGGAAGGTTAACCCGGTCAACAAATGCCCGCAGAAGTCGGATGTGTCGGCCTAACGGCGCAAGAACGCAGCTCTGCTGTAAACAGGCACAACGCAATCACATCCGAAAAAAAACTCCGGATGAACGAAGAAGAAGTATCATTTAATGTAGCATCCATTTTTACGTGTATGTTGTACTTTTCGACCATTTAAGTTGGCATTCAACATCACACTAAAATTATGAAGATCGCATGCTGTAATATGATATTTCAATGGCGGGGGATGGCAGTTTTCGTTGTCATACTCCATTTAATTATTGATATGGAGTATTCAGAGCGATTAACATGATAATGAATTCAACCCCCATTATTGTATGCATGTGCAATTTTTCATCACTCTTCAAGGACAAGATCATTGATAATTTTGCATCTTTCCAATGGGACTTCTTTTGTCAAAATGCATCTATGCCGATGGCCTTCGCGTTAACTAGACAGCGCGAGCAGTCACGCACTGTGTCTGACGTCATTACAGCATGGCGTGGAGATGTGTATATCTGAGTTAATATATAAACTGGCAGAGTTATTTGCCCTTGAGTTAGACGACAACAGTGGTATGGTAATATCCCTTCGCGACAGTGGAAACAACAGTTGCGTGAGTGTGTAGTGAAAGGTCAAAATCGTTTTTCTTCTTTTCTTCTATATGTCTGCTTTAAATAATAAAATAACACACAAACTTTAATTATCTCAGCTTAAAAATGACCTACAGACTTGAATAAGGTACCAATGGATTTTTTTTTTCCAAGGGGTATTCAACTATGCAAGTTATATACTTAAAAAGCAATTTAGAAAATGTTACTAAAGTGGCTAGATCAAGTCACGTGTACAGGATGCCTACAGAAAACAAACCATACTACTGCACTGTGGGTAACATTGGGAGGTGGAATGGCTAGGAAGATAGTTGACTGACTGATTTCTTGGCAAGTTGCCCTCAGTAGTTTGCCATTACTATCTGAATGACCGGCGCTCATACCCCTGTATGAAAATCAACGCAAGGCGGTCTGCTTCCAACTCACCTGCAGCTGCGTTTCGAACGTGGTATATGGTAATGTGGATCACATTCGCAACCGTTTTACCACAGCACAGGCTGTGGGAGATAACCTCGTCAGCTATAGGAGATAACCTCGTCAGCTATAAGAGATAACTCTGTCAGCTATAGGAGATAACCTTGTATAACCTCATCAGCTATAGGAGATAACCCCATCAGCTATAAGAGATAACCTCATCAGCTATAGGAGATAACCTGGTCAGCTATAGAAAATAACCCCGTCAGCAATAGGAGATAACCCCATCAGCTATAGGAGATAACCTCCAGCTATAAGAGATAACCCCGGCCAAAAAAAGAATTCAACCATGCCAGCTGAAGATGAAGGGTAGTACGTAGGCCACACCCAGGAAGGTTAACCCAGTCAATAAATGTCCGAAGAAGTTGGATGTGTCGACTGAATAGCGCAAATATCACAGCTCTGCTGTAAACAGGCGCAACGCAATTACACCCAAAACATCGTCTTTGGACGAACAAAGAAGAAGTAGGGCACAGACACTAGGAATGACAAGGACACACATGCATGCATGAATAGAACATGTTCAATATGATCTGTGCATCCACTTCTATCCATGAACCCTTCTGTTAGCAGTAGGAGCCCCAGTACCATATACACAACATACCTAAAGATGTGGAAAAAAGGATCCTTAACTCTTAAAGAATGTAAGAGTTTGGTGTAGGGTTGATTTCTATGAGCTTGAATTTACTGTTAAAAGTTCATGGTTAAACATTTCTTTGGTTTTCAAAACTATTGAATAGACATTACAAGTGGTAAGAACTGAGTTGAGCTAAGAACCGACATCACTGCACTCAGGATATTACCATATGCGCTTCGTCCCCTTGTTCAAGAGACAGCGAAGAGTCATACTACTAATTGCTCCCACCGTTATCTGATTGAAAGTTCACCTGGTCTTCACTCTCATTTTTGAGATTCGTCCAGAAACCCTTATGATCTCCAGCCATATCATTCTCTCCACATACGGGTTCTCCATCTGTTCTCCCGCCTTCTCCACCTAGTCCCACAGGTGCATGACCACCTCTCCCTTGTCCATAGGTAATCTACCACCAAGAGGTGCATTCCCTGCCAGCTTATCAGCCTGTTCATCCCCCCACACTCCCACATGACCAGGGCAAAAAATCCATGCAATTCTCACAATCTGTGACCTCTGAAGAAAGGATAGCCATTCCGCATGAAACATTCCTTTCTCCACCTTACTAAGCATACTCCTTGAGTCCGCAATGAATACAATGTATGTTGCCGTGGTCTCCTCTAAACAACGGAATGCCGCTGTTACTACTTCCACCCCCATTCTCTTGCTGGAGGTTGTAGTCTCATATGCCACTCTCCTTTTTTCAAGAATTGTCTATTAGCCTTCACAATGAAACCCCAACCACTACATCTATTTCTTACCATTGACCCATCGGTGCAGATCACAAGTGGTAAGAAAAAGGACATAAGTGTTTCTCTACTGACGGACATCAGAAATGTGATGACAGAAATTAAAATAACAAAGATTGTTTACAAAAACTAAAGCAGGTGAAACTTGATGAATTGAAACAATTGAAAAAACAAAATTCAGAATACTACTACTTTCGTTCACTTGAAATGTGTCTATATCTGTAATCTTGTCTCTTGTATGAATGTCACTTGTATGAATTGCCAGTTGTCACAAAGTTTTCCAGCTGACTTCTTATATTGTGTGAACTGACGAACCTTGACATTGTAGGTTTCTGTGAAGGTGGTCTGCACTTCTTTTCACACAGCAATACCAACCAACAAATAACAGAGATGATCCAAAATAACTTAATGCTATGTTCTTTGGCCTTTCTTTTAAATGTCCATGTCTCAAGAATAAAAACAGACCAGGCAGATTCAATGTTTTGTTTTGTAGAATGATAGAATATAGACATGTGACGACCCACATCAGGTGAGGATATCTGCCATGTTCTGGTCACATTATAAAATGAGAGTCTGGAAAAGATGCGGCACATGACAATGATGACTTCCAATAGCACCTGATAGCCGGGGGTTAGGATACACGTACAAACAAGAAAAACAACAAAGACACAAACAACAACTTAGCAACTCTCTAATCTGAGACTAAAACTTACCTTTACTTGACAAGAACCCAGGCAGTGGGTCGGAGGTGAAGGCAGATCCATCCCAGTGCCACAAGGACCCATCATCCGAGCATGTAAACAAGTGGTTGGGGTTGTGGGGGTGGAACTTGACCTCCCACACTGCCACAAGGGAGACAAAAACAGTTATCTTGTATTGATCATAATGTGATGAAAATTTATTAAACTTAACCTCCCACACTGCCACAAGGGAGACAAAAACAGCATCTTGTATTGATCATAATATGGTGAAAATTAGGGCTGTACCGGATTCAAATTTTTGAAATCCGGCCGGAGCCGGATTTGGCCGGATTTATGAAATGAGATCCGACCGGAGCCGGATTTGGCCGGATTTATGAAGTGAGATCCGGCCGGAGCCGGATTTACAAATAAAAAAAAATAACGTACTACATCACTTGACTTAAGTGAGTGGAGTCACTCGACTGTTCATTACTGCAGTTCATTACTATAGACATGACAATGATAACATATACTCATATTAAATCATTTAAATGTAAAATAATTACATTTATATTAGAATAAGTAATTAAGTAATATTAAGTTCCATAAGTTAGGGAGTTCCATCGTGCCACGACCGGAAATGAAAACAGAAATCATGTACGGAATCGTATAGCCATGACTCACCGGGTCTCCCAGTTCGGCTAGTTCAGACCATGCATTCTTTCGACGTCATTCATTCATTCAAATCTCACGTGACAATATCACACGTCATCCGGGGTTTTCCCGGAAAGGTTGGCTTAATATTCCGTGCATGGCGATTGGTTGAAATCATGGTGAACTTTTATATAAACAAAGAATATATTTTATACTTAACGTAATTAATTTTTTTTTGCATTGGTAATTGATCTATTTAAATTTTAGATGGATTTTCAAATTCCCCATCCAAATTTACAGACATTTGGAAAGTTTCATCTCAATATATGCATTACTTCTAGATGAAAACAAAATTTTCTGCCAGGATGTGTTTTTGTTCTTTGGGCTTATTGATCGGATGCGCATGTACACTTTGTAACATTATTCTGGCGCTGGTAATAGATCTATTTAAATTTTGGATGGATTCTCAAACTTTCCATCAAAATTTACACACATTTGGAAAGTTTCATCTCAAAATATGCATTACTTGTGGATGAAAAAGAATATTTTCGCCGAAGCGTGTTTTTGTGAATGGGTAAACACATGGCAAGCGTCATGGTGACTGCGCATGCGCGAATCGATCGGCATAGCATGTACTCTTTCATTTTTCAACACACAAAACATGCGATTTGACCTACAAAAGTTAAAGAGAACACAAGTTTAAAGATTATTAATAATTTATTTGTATACTTGTACTATTGTTTAATCATTTAACATGACGGAACATATTTTTGAAGTCAGTTTTCGTAATCCGCCTATGACCCGTGTTGGTTTGAGACCAAGCCTCGCGCGCGGAGAAAAAATGAAAAACGGCAGATTGGACCGTAAATAACTTTTTTCTGACGCTTGCAATAGAAATCCATCAATTGTAGATGGGTCTTCGAATTCTGGCAACAAATTTTTCAGAAATTTGGAAAGTTTCATCGATAAACTTGCTTTAATTGTGGTTGAAAAACAAGCGAAAATG